>PVJS01010248.1:0-48493 GCA_004027185.1 Glis glis | reverse complement strand
CGGGGTGATGGGATGACGGGGTGATGGAATGACAGAGGGCTTGGGTGATGCGGTGACGGGGTGATGGGGTGATGGGGAGCTTGGGTGATGCGGTGACGGGGTGATGGGGGCTGGGGTGACGGGGGGCTGGGGTGCAGGGTGACAGGGTGGAAGTGTGTCCTGAGCCGTGGCAGGGAGCGAGGCCGAGGCCCGCACGGCGCTGAGGAAGGCGGGACGGGGGAGGGTCGGAGCCGAGGCCGGCATGGCAGCTGACGGCGGCGGGGAGCAGGAGGAGGAGATGGAGCCGCCACCTCGCAGCGCCGGCCATGCGGAGAGGACGCGGGGCTTGAGAGCTGAGGGACGGCGGGTCTCCCCAGGCGGGTGTGGGAGGGTCTGGAGCGGGGGCGCAGGGCCTGGGCCCCATGGGATCAAAGGGCTGACCCTTAGGAACGCGGACATTTGATATCTTGGCTAAAAGAAAAGCCTAGAAAGTGAAGAGTGGCCTTTAAAACGATGGGCAGTGACGCGTCACAGTAGCTCAGGTAGAGGACGAGGGGACAGTAGACAGCCATAACGACGACTTCAGAAGGAAGTAAACAGAAGTGGGAAGGTGGCTGGAACCGGGAGAGCGGGTGGTGTGCGTCCTGGGAGGGGCAGCTGGGCCACCTGGGCTAAAGCTTGGGCACATGCTCTTTGGGGCTGAGGTGGCATTTTGTCGCTGTAATGGTGTTTGAGCTGAGTGTACCCTTCCTTCAGGAAGCCCGAGTTTAAAGGGGAGGGGAGAGGGGAGCTGTGCGGAGCCAGGAGGACTCTTCAAGAGCCTGCCGGCACAACCCAACCCGAGGGACCTGAGGGAGTAGCAGGGAGGGTGGGGGGAGCCTGCAACAGACACAGGGACCTGTCACAGAGAGAAGGAAAGGATGCAGGGGAGGGAGGGGAGAGGCTGCAGGAGGGCTCAGCTCTGGAAAGCGGAGGACAAGGTCACCTGCTAAGATTGGAATATGGACAACTTGGGTAGGCATTGGGAGACTGACAAAAGTTTAGGAAAGTATTGAAGTGATTAGGTGAGAAAATGTTGAAGGACAAGAAATCAGATTGGCAACAATTGCAGGGCCTGGTGTGCAGGGACACAAACCTGCTGCATGACATAGTCCTCCGCCAGGCTCAGAGACCTGGGGTGGACTGAGGAGGCCGGGTTAACCCCCTAGGGTGGTGGGTCCCAAACTAGCTCTGTCAAGCAGAATCTTCTAGAGATCTACTTGAAAGCACCCACTCCCCAGAATCACCTCCCAGAGAGACACTCAGCCAGTGGCAAGGCCTGGAGAGCTGCACTTTAGCTCCCAATGAGTCCATGTAAAATAGGAAATGGCAAGGTGAGAGCTGTGTTCAGAGAGTGTTAAATGGTTGAAAAGAGGAGGGATTTAGCTGGGTGTGGTGGCACATGCCTGTAATCCCAGTACTTGGGAGGCTGAGACAGGAGGATCTCAGGTTCCAGACCAGCCTCAGCAATTTATCGAGACTCTCAGCAACCTAGCAAGACCTTGTGTCAAAATAAAAAATAAAAAGGGCTGGGGGTGTAGCTCAAAGGTAGAATGCCCCTCGGTTCTATCCCCAGTAAAACACACACACACACACACACACACACACACACACAAAGGAGGGACTGGAATCAGAGAGATGGAGTAAGAAAATGTTGTTATCTAGGGAATAGTATCAGTGCATGGATTATTAGGGGGAAGGAAACAGAAGACAGGAAGGAGGAGAGCCGTGGGATTTCTAATGTGTCTAACACAATTCTAGAAGTACCTGAGCAGATGTTTATGGGCATTCAACAAGACAGTCTTAGAATACATGGGAAATGTACTTTGAGCTGGATGAGAAATGAGATCCTTGGACCTGCAGACTTAGCTACAGCGCCCCCTCGTATGCTCCAGGCAAAGTTCCTTATGGAATGTTCTGGGTGTTAAAACAGGCAGTCAGCCTGGTGGCAGGCACCTGTAATCTCAGTATTTGAGAGGCTGAGACGGGAGGATTGCAGGTTCAAGGACAGCCTCACCAATTTAGCAAGACCCTGTTTCAACATAAAAAATAAAAAGGGCTGGGGTGTAGCTCAGAGATAGAATGCCCCTGGGTTCAAACCCCAGTACAAGAAAGGAAGGAAGGAAGGAAGGAAGGAAGGAAGGAAGGAAGTAAGTCATTGTCAAACTTGTTTCATGTATTTTAATTTTTATGATATAAAATTCTTAGATTGGTACACCAAGAGAGTGTTTCTGTCTGTATATCTTAACTTCAAGAAATTATTTGGATAATTTGTGTGTGTGTGTGTGTGTGTGTGTGTGTGTGTGTGTGTGTGTGGTACTGGGGATGGAACCCAGGGGCACTTTACCTCCGAGCTACACCCCCAGCCTTATTTTTTATTCTTTATTTTTTTATTCTTAGTGAGGCCGAGGGCCTCAGTAAGTAGCTGAGGCTAGCTGAGAACTTGGATCCTCTGGTCTCAGCCTCCCAAGTACTGGGATTATAGGCTGAGACAGGAGGATTGCAGGTTGGAGGCCAGCCTCAGCAATTTAGTGAGACCCTCAGCAACTTATCAAGACCCTGTTTCAAAATAAAAAGTGTCGGGGGTGTAGCTTGGAGGTAGAATGCCCCTGGGTTCAATCCCCAGCACTGAAGGGGTGGGGGAAGATCATGTGTATTCTCTTTAAAGGTCTATTTCCCTCTTCTCAGTACAACCCTTACACACCAGCCTAATTATGACATTTATATTTTAAATGCCTAGAAAACACTTCCTTAATGAAAACATCTAAGAAATAATAATCTCACGTGTCATTCCTTCTCCCCACTTAGTTCAGCCTAAAGTACACGTGTCGCCCTCCAAGAAGGGGAGCCTGCAGCACCACGACCTGCTGGTGTGCCACGTGACAGACTTCTACCCAGGCCACATTGAAGTCCGATGGTTCCTGAATGGACGGGAGGAGACAGACGGGGTCGTGTCCACCAACCTGATCCGCAATGGAGACTGGACCTTCCAGATCCTGGTGATGCTGGAAATGACCCCGCAGCAGGGGGACGTCTACACCTGCCGCGTGGAGCACCCCAGCCTGGACAACCCTGTCACCGTGGAGTGGAGTGAGTCCCCCACACAATGGCCCTTCTGGACCCCACATTGTAAAAAGCAGGGGACACGCTGGCTCCAGGGTCCGCTCATCTTGTCTCACGAGTCGACACTGGGACCGTATCCATCCCCTTGTGTTTCCCGAGGGAAGCTCTGAGCTGGAGGCAACAGAAACTGGCCTGTCCCTGGCCGAGGGCACCCTGAGGGCTCAGGAGCTTCCTACTCACTAGGAAGTCTCAGAATCAGACTATTTTCTGAATTGCCCTCGCACATGGGAACCATTCTCTTCAGCCTTTTAGCCTCATCTGTGTTTTTTGTTTGTTTGTTTGTTTGTTTGTTTATTGTAGTGCTAGGGATTGAACCCAGGGACATTCGACCTCTGAGCTACACCCCAGCCTGATTTTATTTTTTATTTTGAAACAGGGTCTCACTAAGTGGCTGCCTTGCTAAGATGCTGAGGCTGGTTTCAAACCTGCCATCCTCCTGTCTCAGCCTCCCAAGTACTGGGATTACTGGTGTGCTCCTGGCTGATGTGTTACTTTGAGAGGCAGCTGGCAGAATCCGCGTCTGTCCCCTTGTTGAAGTCACAGGCTAAGTCCAGAACTTGGGTCCCTTTCTAAACTTATTCCTTCTCGAGTTTTATAAGAATTCCAGGATACAAACAGCTCTGTAATTCTGAGAAATAATTTTTAATATTATGCTCCAGTGAAGTACTTCTCAAAAACTGTATGGTTCTTACTCAACTTTATAATAGTGATATCATGTCAATGAGCGAGGAAATTTAGGACACAGCAAGATAAATTTTGCCAAATTGCTTTAAACTGTGTTTTAAATTCTTTGAAACATGAAAATAAACATCTTGGCATGGTGGTGCATAACTGTAATCCCAAAACTTGGGAGGTGGAGACAGGAACATCTCAGGTTCAAGGCCAGCCTTAGCAATTTAGTGAGATCCTCAGCAACTTAGCGAATTCCTGTTTCAAAATAAAAAAAAAATTTAAAGTCTGGGGGTGTAGCTCAGAGGTAGAATGCCTCTGGGTTCAATCCCTAGTACCAAAGAAGAAGGAAAAGGAGAAGAACAAGGAAGAAGGATGAGGAGGAGGAAGAGGGAAGAAGGAAGAAGGAAGGAGGAGGAGGAGGCAGAGAAGAAGAAAATATTAAAATAATAATGAGCCAGGCGTGGTGGTATACACCTGTAATCCTAGTACTTGGGAGGCTGAGACTGGAGGATCACAGGTTCAAGACCACCCTCAGCAACTTAGTCAGCCCCTGATTCAAATTAAAGAATAAAACAGGGCTGGGGTGTGGCTTGGAGGTAGAACACCCGTGGGTTCAATCCTGGCACCACCAAATAATAACCACACGTTCCCTCTTCTCGGCGTACTCTCTCTGTCTCCTGCCGACATTCTACCTCCAGCCGCAGCGTCTCAGCCGAGACCCGAGGAGCCCGGGAGCTGGGAGCTGATACTAACCCGAGTTCTGTTCTCCCAGAGGCGCAGTCTGACTCGGCCCGGAACAAGACGCTGACCGGAGTCGGGGGCTTCGCGCTGGGGCTCGTCTTCCTGGCCGCGGGCGTCTTCATGCACGTGCGGAGCAAGAAAGGTCAGCAAGCTGCGAGGTGCCCGCGGCGAGCCTCCCCGACTGACTCCCATCTGCACGATACGGGAGACAGAAAAGTGACGCTGCAGAGTGCTGGCCACTGACCAGACCGCAGAGCCAGGGTGGAGGGAGGGGGTCTCCAGGCTGGTTAACCCAGACAGACGCGAGGTCTCAGGGGCCTTGTAGTGGTGGCCGTGGGAGATGGGCGGGACGTTTCTGTCGTTGTCTAAGGTGCTTCATGGCTGAATATGATCCTTTCCTTTCATTTCAGCTCCACGAGGATCTCCATAAACAGGTAACGTTCCTGCGTTGTTTTTGTTTTGAGGGGTGGATTGTAGAAGGATGCAAGTGCTTTCTTTGTATTGGGACTCTGTGGGGGAAAGCGTCATGGGCCTGAACTTCCTTTCAACCTCAGCCCTTGGGTGAGTGTAGGGAAGGAGCATTACTTCATTAAGAAAGTTGAAGTCCAGCCTGGCGTGGTGGCGCGCTTGTAATCCCAGCACTTGGGAGGCTGAGACCTGAGGATTCGGGTTCTCGGCCAGCCTCAGCTACTTAGTGAGGCCCTCTGCAACTTCGTGAGACCCTGTTTCAAAATAAAGTATACAAAATAGGGCTGGGGGTATAGCTCAGAGGTAGAACGCCCCTGGGTTCAATCCCCAGTACCGCAAAAAAAAAAAAAAAAAAGTTGAAGTCCAACACGGTGGATCACACCTGTAATCCCAATACTTGGGAGGCTGAGACAGGAGGATCACAGGTTCAAGACTAGCCTCAGCAACTTAGTGAGACTCCCCCAAAATAAAAAGGTCTTGCGGGTGTAGCTTTCAATCTCCAGTACTACAAGAATGAAGGAAGAAAGAGAGGGAGGGAGGGAGGGAGGGAGGGAGGGAGGGAAAGAAAGGAAAAGAAAGCGGGTTGCAGTGGCACACACGTGTAATCCCAGTACTTGGGAGGCTGAGACAGGAGGATCACAGATTCAAGACCAGCCTCAGCAACCTAGCAAGAACCTCAGAAACTTAGCGAGACCCTGTTTCAAAATGAAAAGGGTTGGGAATGTGTAGCTCAGAGGTAAAATGTTGCTGGGTTCAATCAAAAGAAAGGAATGAAGGCAGGAGGGGGGGAGGGAACTTTGTTGTTGTTCTGTGGTAGGGGATTCAACCCAGGGGTGTTCTACCTCTGAGCTAAACTCCAAGCCTTATGTTTTATTTTTAATTTTGAAATAGGTCTCACTAAATTGCTGAGGACCTCGCTAAGTTGCTGAGGCTGGCCTGGAACCTGCAATCCTCCTGTCTCAGCCTCCCAAATAGTGGGATTACAGGTGTGTGCTGCCAGGCCCGGCTGATAAACTTTTTATCAGGCTAAAACTCAGTCTTGTAAAACCGTACTTTCTCTGTCTTGGGTCTTAGAGGAGGAAGAGAGTTAGGAACCTGGGATGACGTTTTCTTTACCCCACAGGGTTTCTGATCCGACCTGAGAGACTTCCTGTGCCTTGGACAAGGATTTTCCCGTGTCCCTTTAGTCCCCGAGGCTGGCTCTGGGACCGACCCCAGGAACCCAAGAGGACACTGCTGCCGAGCCCTTGCCCTGAAGCTGTTTCTACAGTTCTGCTCTTTGATTCCCTGCGTAATTTCTCTCCCGAGGCCTCCAACCAGGTTCCCTTCTCCTGAGCTCCATAAATAATCAAAAGCCAATGTTACTGTCTGTTTTCTTTTAAGAACGTGCGCCACAGCCTCTCCGCCATTGCTTTTCAGAGTCTCAGTAAACAGTGGAGTTGATGAAGAAGCTCATTGTCATTCACACGCAGGGCAGGAAGAAAACATGAAAAAGTGGGACTGTGTAACTATTGTATAAGGTGGCAATTGGACATGGACTCTTCTGGACTTATTGCATTTCACTGAGCTGCCCCAAAATCGTGATTGCTCCCTCCGTCCATGTCGGTCTGGAACCACTATTCTCAAGCTATTCAATGATGAGCAGGCTGTGAATCTGGGTTATATGACCTGTATTCACTGATTCACCATAGAACTGATTAAGAACATATGTTATGCCAGGTGTGATGGCGCACGCCTATAATCCCAGTACATGGGAGGCTGAGACAGGAGGATCACAGGTGTGAGGCCAGCCTAAGCAACTTAGTGAGGCCCTCAGCATCTTAGCAAGACCATGTTTCCAATAACAAACAAACAAGGTGGGCATGGTGGCACATGCCTGTAATCCCATTACTTGGGAGGCTGAGACAGGAGGATTGTAGGCTTGAGACCAGCCTCAACAACTAAGCAAGACTCTCAGCAACCTCGCAAGACTCTGTTTCAAAACAAAAAATAAAAAGGGCTGGGGTGTAGCTCGAAGGTAGAACACCTCTGGATTCAACCCCCAGTACCAAAAAGAAAAAAAAATATAATAAAGATCAAAATTACAATTATAGATATAATCTAATAAACTCTAAACTTTTTCTTTGCACACATCATAAATACTCCTTAACCCCTTATGGCTTAGACTTTGATCACATCAAGTGGAAGATGCAGAATTCTCCTCTAATCTGTATCACCAGCCTGCTCAGAACTCTTGTCCCAATGATTCATACAGAGGGGAATGCATTCCCAGTGTTAAAGGACCAAAGCAACGTGTGCAGCACTTTCTCAAACACAGGCCTTTTTTTCAATCTAAAGTGATTATGGGTTATGTGTGTCATATTAAGTTATCTTTAAGTCAAGATAGAGGCCATATCTGGACTAAGCTCTTCTTTTTGTGGAGAATATAGATTATCACCTCCTGGGCTGGGGATGTAGCTCAGTGGTACTTGTGCCTAGCATGCACAAGGCCCTGGGTCAGATCTCCATACACAAGGCCCTGAGTCTGCTCTCCAGCAACACACACACACACACACACACACACACACACACACACACACACACCATTATCTCCTGATGCACATGCTGAGCTCTGAAAGGCTCTTGATGCACAAGTCGGTGCCTTCCCCCTCCTTCACCAGGATTCTGTTTTCTTTTTTCTTTTTTTTTTTTTTTGTACTGGGTACTTAACCCAGGGGCATTCTACCTCTCAGCTATACCCCCAGCCTTTTTATCTTTTATTTATTTATTTATTTATTTATTTATTTATTTATTTTGCAGTACTGGGAATTGAACCCAGGGGCATTCAACCTCTGGGCTACAGCCCTAGCCCTATTTTTAATTCTTTATTTTGAAACAGGGTCTCACTAAGTTGCAGAGGGCCTCACAAAGTAGCTGAGGCTGGCCGCGAACCTGGATCCTCCGGTCTCAGCCTCCCACCTACTGGGATTACAAGCATGCATCACAACACCCAGCTTATCTTTTATTTTAAAACAGGGTCTCTCTAAGTTTCTGAGACTGAGGCTGGCCTTGAACCTGTGATCCTCCTGTCTTAGCCTCCCAAGTACTGAGATTACAGGTGTGGGTGACCCTGGATTATTAGAAGCAGTTTCTGGGCCATGTGCCCTGGGCGCTGGTCCCTGGCCAGTTCCCGCAAGCTGCGGTGCTCCTCACACAGCTCCCCTGCTAGGTCGTGCCCTGCATCTGAGGACCAGATTCCCCTGTGTTCTAGAGGTCAGGGCTGAAGGTGCAGACTTGGCTCCAGTGATACAGAAGTGAGTGGAGCTGGGACTGCAGAAAGCAGGGACGTATGAAGTGAGGGATCAGGAAGGAGAAGCCAGGGACGGAGACAGTTGACCACGTCTCACGTAATCTGCTAATTGCTTCACTTAATCCTTTTAACCCAGGGAATCGGACACAGTTTTATTTCTTTTTAAAACATGGAAACTGAGTCTTGGTGAGGTCATACAGTTATCACATGACCACACCACAAATAATATTTAAAAGTGTTTCCAAAGCCCATGCTCTTTCCATCACTCAACTTGAGAGAAGTCAGAGAGCCATGGCCCATGCCCAGTTAAACCACCATCATCAGCCAGGCTTGAACTGGTGGTTCACACCAGTTATTCCAGTACCTGGGAGGCTGAAGCAGGAGGATTGAAGATTAAAGACAGTCTCAGCAATTTAGCGAGACCCTCAGTAACTTAGAAGGACCTTGTTTCAAAAATTAAAAAATGAAGCCAGGCATGGTGGCACACACTTGTAATCCCAGTACTTGGGAGGCTGAGACCTGAGGATCGCAGGTTCACAGCCAACCTCATCAACTTAGGGAGGCCCTCCACAACTTAGTGAGACCCTGTTTCAAAATAAAAGATAAGATTTGGCCTGAGGGCATATCTCAGAGGTAGAATGCCCCTGGGTTCAATCCCCAGTACCAAAAAAAAAAAAAAGAAACTATCATTTTCTGTGATCAGCGCTATTTCCTCTAAATCTATAAAGAAAATCCTGCTGCCCTGTTTCATGCAGTATGTCAGCTGTCACGTAAGGAGGTGGCGAGGACAGTGTGCAGAAGACAAATGAGGACCCTTCACCTCTCACTTTCCTTTGTGGATTCAAAGTCAACACATGAGAAATCTATGCAGCAGAAAACTGATGATTATAATCCAGCCGCTCAAAGACAGAAAGGGAGCCAGGCATGGTGGTGCATGCCTATAATCCCAGTACTTGGGAGGCAGAGACAGGAGGATTGCAAGTTCGAGGCCAGCCTCAGCAACATAGTGAGACTCTCAGCAACCTAGCGAGACCCTGTTCCAAAATAAAAAATAAAAAAGATGGGTGAATTAGCTCAGAGGTAGAATGCCCTTGGGTTCAATTCCCAGTATCACACACACACAGACACACACAAAGACAGGGGTCATAAGAATTCTGGAAAGGTTTAAAATCTCAATCACTATTAAATCCCTAGACACAGAACACATAAATCCCACCCTCAGATCCCTCAAGCACTGACTTCTACAAACCATATCCAACCTCAGTCTCCCCCAAGCAGCCCACTGCACCCCACACTGCAGGCTTGGGCAGGGTGAAGGGACATTCTCTGGACCCACCTCCTGGCAGGATCAGAAACGGGGGTTTCTGGAGGCACAGTACAGGTCTAAGATACGTGTCCCAGGGAACTGAGGGCATAGGAGATGGAAAAGGCACCGGCATTGCAGGAAGAAGGCACCAGACACGCCCAGCTCTTATATAACCAGGTTTCCATTGGCCTCTAGGATTTCACAGAAGGATGCAGTGTAGGGAGAAATCCCAGAGGAGACCGGGGCATGGAGACCGTCCAGCATGGGAGCCACCTTGTTACCATACATCACATTCCAGCAACATTTATTGAGAACTTTGTCAGTGTGAGACCGTGGCTGGGTGCTGAGTGTGAGCAGGATCAGAATCAGGCAGGAGCTGAGCAGGTCGGGGGTGCATCCGGCCACTGACTGTGTTGAGGAGCCCAGAGACTCAAAGCAGAGCTGGGACAGGGGCTTTAAAGCAGACTGAAGCTGGCGACTTCCTTGTGTCCTCTTCTGTCACACAAAAGATGTCACCTGCATAGGACACACAGAGTGGGGTTAGGACTCCCAGTTTAGTGTTGTATCCCCCATCCCTTTACACCTGGCCCCTTCACTTTCTGTCCCTCCTGGGTCCTAAGGAGAAGGAGTCTTCTCAACCCAACAGATGTTGCTGCCCCAGATGACGGTCACTGAGAGTCGGGGGGGGGGTAACTAAGGAGATGTCGTTTCTCTCTCCAGCTCCCCCCATCCTCACGCTCTGAGACTCCAGAAACATGGACGCCCACCTACAAGATAATGAGAATGGAGGGAGGGAGGAGTTGGGAACAGTGTGTGAAGCTGCTCCTCGAAGAGCCTCCAAGAACCTTTACTACCCGGTCCAGTTGACGGCACCAAGCACCGAGCACCATTAACCAGTCCCTCCCCCTGGGTCTTCTGCTCCTATGGCTCCTGCCTCTCTCCTTTACTTTTCCTCCTCCTCCCCCTCCTCCTTCTCCTCCTCCTCATTTCTCTCTCTCTCTCTCTCTCTCTCTCTCTCTCTCTCTCTCTCTCCTTTTGTCCGGCACTGGTGATTGAGCCTACAGGCATTCTACCTCTGAGCTATCATCATTTTTATCCTTTATTTTCAAACAGGTTCTCACTGAGTTGCTGAGACTGGCCTCGAACCTGCTAACCTCCTATCTCAGCCTCCCAAGTACTGGGATTATAGGTGTGTGCCACCATGTCTGGCTCTCTCTGCTTCTTTTAAGTCTCTTTCAGCCTGTCTCTTTCTATGCCTTTTGTAGAGTAAGAGTAGGGTAGGCTAGATTGAAGCAATAGATATCCCTATATCTATTTGTGCACATGGTACACATCCAGTGTGAATCCAGGGTTGGGGAGAGTTCTGCCCATCAGAGCTACCCAGGGAGCCGGGCCAACACACCTCATCTCCACATCTGCTCCCCTGACCCCCCAGCTGAAAGGGAGGAACTCGGTGAATTGCAATGGCTCTGGATGATCCCCATGGAAAGGTCACGCCACTCTGACATGCCATTGTCCAGAGCACATCACATGGCTGCATCCAACTTCACATGAGTTGGAATCCTTGAAGGGGGAAAGTAATAAGTGCAGATTAAATAAATAATACAATTCTTGTACAAAATACTTATTATTTAGGACCTACTATTTACCAGGAACTATGCTGGGCATTATGGGTAAAGAAGCTTCTAGCTGCTGAGAAGTTTACCAACCACCTGCTGCCGAGGATCTTGGGATCCTGACCCAGGTACCAGTCACGTGAGTGTTTACCTTGGTAATGACTGGCTGCTCATTTTATTGTTTTATATATTTCTTGAAAATGTGTTCTAGTTCACAATAAAAGGGTTTAAAGAGATAAGTAATGAAGGATATTGGTGATTTGAAACAAAAAAGAAGTCAATGAATCAAACACAAATACTGTGTTTTAATAATGGTTGGAATAACAAACATAATGGATGCTATAAGAAGTGGGACTTTTGCAACTAAAGGATAATTAATGAATAGCAATTCAAACTTAGGAACTCACCCAAGGGCAGTATGAAAGATTAAACAATAGAAATAGAAAAGAATGGGTGCAGTGGTGCACGCCTGTAATCCTAGTACATGGAAAGCTGAGAGAGGAGAATCATAGGCTTGAGGCCAGCCTCAGCAACATAGTGAGACCCTCAGCAACTCAGATCTTGTTTCAAATGCTTTAAAAATGGCTGGGGTGTAGCTTTTAGGTATAATGTCCCTGGGTTCAATCCCCAGTACCAGAAAAGAAAAGGAAAAAGAAAAGCTAAGAGACATAAAGGACAAAAACAAACATCCTGACATCTTGATAATTAGACACCTAGAAAGTGGGGGAAATGGGCCAGATGCAGTGGGGCACACCTGTAATCCCAGTACTTGGGAGGCTGAGACAGGAGGATTGCAGGTTAGAGGCCAGCCTCAGCAATTTAGTGAGACCCACAGCAACTTAATGAGACCCCGTTTCAAAATAAAATTTAAAAAAATAGAGCTGCGGCTGTAGCTCTGTCCCAGTTGCAAAGTTCGCGACACGGGCCTCTTTGAGACACCGCCTAGAACATCGAACCAAACGCAGGAGTGCTTTCAGCACACCCCCAGACCAGGCGCCTGTGCTGACCCGGAGCGGAGGTCCCAGACCCAGACCCAGGGACCGCCTCCATGCACCGCAAAGAAAGTGGGGCCCAAGACCCGGGCAATGACACTAGAGCAACCCTCTCCCTGCGGAAATAGCACCGGCACGGCTGGCAAAGGCTGCGGGGTGAGGTGGGGTCCTCCAGACACTGCCTAGTCCTCCTCCGGCCGCCGACCAGCACCCATGAGCTCTGGGAGCCAGTGCTGTCTGCGCTGAGCGGGAAGAGCTTGGGCCCTCCAGCTCAGCTCAGCTCAGCTCAGCTCAGCTCCCCCTGCAGTCGCAGGCCCGGGGTCGCCTCTGGAGCCCGCGCCGGTGGCGGCAGTGGTGGCTGTGGGCAGCCTCAGAGAGCCTGAGTTGCCTGCCGGAGCAGAGGGCTTCGGGCCTTTCCATCAGCACTGTCCAGCTGCTGCTGGGAGCTGGGTTCTGCCGGCCATTGCGCTGTGGAATCAATGAGACCCGCGCAGGGGGAGTGCCTCACACACACATACACACACAACCAGCACATACACACACCAGCACAGCGCACACACACACACACACCAGCACACACACACACACACCAACACACACACACACACACAGCAGCACACACACACATACACACACACACACACACCAGCCCCTGCAGACCAGGCCGCAGAGCGCTGTGGAGGCCGTCCTTCCCCCTGGCGTCCCAGCCCTGCTGCAGAAACAGTGTCCGCGGACGGGCTTGGGCGAGGCAGCGCCTCCCAGAGCCAGCGTGGGCAGCGGCAGCAGCCAAGTCCTGCTGAGCAGAAACCTGAAAGCGACCCCTGCAGCTAGCGCGGGCAGGCTTTCCACCAGCACAGCTCGCCCGGCAAGGGAGCCAGCGCCAGCAGCCCTGCAGGCCGTGGAGTGAGGAGCCAGCACAGCAGCTGTCATGGCATGGATCCCAGTACTAGCAGTGCCCACGGGAAAGAAAAGAGCCTCCAGCCCTCCTCAACAGAGCAGCCCAGCCCCCCTCGCCTCCACCGTGGGGGCCGCACCAGTGGCAGGGACCTCCAGGCCCAGGGACCAGCGACCAGGAACCTCCCTCAGGACTTCTCAGCAGAGTGGCCCAGCTCCCCCTGTAGACACAGAGGCAACAGAACAACCCAAGCTACAAGGGTGTCGTCTCGGGTTGTGTAGAGACTGAGGCACACTGCACCAGCCCAACCCCTCCACAGAGCCAAACCCATGTCCTGCAGACCAGGGAGTGCCTTCAGGCCCTCTCTCTAGCGCCCAAACCTGGAATGAACACTTTGAACTACAGAGGCAGGAGTCTGGGAAATATACACTCTACTGGCATGTGCTCCAAACGCTGAATGGACCAGAAGATAATCCACCAGATTCCACCCACATAACTCCAGTATGCCATCAGGGAGCATTGGGGCAACAGGCTCAACTCCTCAGAAATTGAAAGGAAGGCCGGGCATGGTGGCGCATGCTTGTAATCCCAGTACTTTGGGAGGCGGAGACCGGAGGATCCGGGTTCGCGGCCAGCCTCAGTTCTCTCGGTCTTTCTCTCCATCTCTCTCTCTCTCTCTCTCTCTCTCTCTCTCCTTAGTGAGGCCCTCCGCAACTTCGTGAGACCCGGTTTCAAAATAAAGTATAAAAAAATAGGGCTGGGGGCGTAGCACAGCGGTAGAACGCCCCTGCGTTCAATCCCCGGTACCGCAAAAGAAATTGAAAGGAAGTTCAAGTAAGGAGGGAGTTCTGGATAGCACTCCCAGCATCAACAAAACAGTCAAATTGAGAACAGACTATCTTTCTGAATAAACAAAAATTCCTGCTCAGACCACAAGGAAGTCCAGAGGAGGTGACCAGGCCAAAAGGACACTGACAATTCTCAGACATGCCAGATATTATACCCACTTAAAAAGGTAGTGAAGGCTGAATTTAAATGCCCAATTACAAGAATTAGATACTTAGAGACCAATTCATAACTACTATACAGAGTATAGTTGCAAAAAGAGAAAGTGAGAACCACCAAAATAAAACTTCAAAACTAAGGACTTTGAAAATATGAGAAAAAAAACTATAATAAATCCTCACAACCCCATAGCAATGGAAGTTACTGATACAGAGGTGCAGAATATGCCAGATGGAGAATTCAGTATGTTGATTATCCATATGATCAAAGAATGAAATCAGAGTGACCATTCAGCTTTGAGAGACCATGTCAATAAAGAAATTGAAACCCTAAACAAAAAGCAAACAGATACCCTGAATGAGCTGAAAGAAACAATAAACAATTCAATGGAAGCTATCACCAACAGACTAGACCACATGGAAAATAGAGTTTCTGCCTTAGAAGACAGTACATTCAAAACTGAACAATCAATCTGGGGCATTTTTTTTTTTTTTTTTGCGGTACCGGGGATTGAACGCAGGGGCGTTCTACCTCCGCGCTACGCCCCCGGCCCTATTTTTTCTATGCTTTATTTTTGAAACCGGGTCTCACGAAGTTGCGGAGGGCCTCGCTAGGGAGAGAGAGAGAGAGAGAGAGAGAGAGGAGAGAGGAGAGAGAGAGAGAGATTGATCGCACGCGCATGCGCGCTGAGGCTGGCCGCGAGCCCGGATCCTCCGGTCTCCACCTCCCAAAGTACTGGGATTACAAGCGTGCGCCACCACGCCCGGCTTGAACAATCAATCAAGAATATAGAAAAGCAATAAAACAGCAGGCCCAAAACATTGAAAAATCTGGCATATTATAAAAAATCCAAACTTAAGAGGAATTGGCATTGAAGAAGGTATAGAGTCACAAAGCAAGGGAATTACAAAACTCTTCAGAGAAGTAATATCAGAAAACTTCCCGAACGTAGAAAATGAAATGGACATCCATGATGCTTGGAGGGGCATTGTTGACATGGTCATGACAAAGAAGAGCTTGAACACCATGATTCAATGATCCAATCCCACACAGATGTGCATTCTTCTTGATGTACTTTTGAATGCGAATTGCCATTATATTATGAAGTTCTTGCATTTATGATCATCAATGATATTGATTTGTAATTTTCTTTTCTTGAGGTATATATATTCAGTTTTGGGATTAAGGTTGTGCTGGCTTCCTTCATAGAATGAGTTTCGTTGTATTCCATCATTTTTATTTTGTGGAAGAATTTGAAAAACATTGGTCTTAGTTCTTCTATTAAGGTCTTGTAGAATTCAGCTGGTAATCCATCTGGACCTGGACTTTGATGGAAGAATTTTTATTTCTGTTTCAATCTTTTGGCTTGCTATTTGTCTATTTAGGTCTTCTCTTTCCTCTTGTTTCAGTATAGGTAAGTTGCAGGTGTCTAAAATTTTTATTTCTTCTAGGCTTTACAGTTTATTGGAGTATAAATTTTCAAAATAGTTTCTAATAGTTTTCTGGGTTTTCATAGTATCTGTGGCACCAATTCCTTTTTCATTTATTACCCTAAATATTTGTGTCTGGTCTCTTGTTTCATTGGGTTAGGATGGCTAAGAGTTTGTCAATCTCATTTATCGTTTTTTGTGTGTGTGGTACTGGGGATTGAACCCAGGGGAGTTCTACCTCCGAGATATACCCCCGGTCCTATTTTGTATCCTTTATTTTGAAACTGGGTCTCACGAAGTTGCGGAGGGCCTAAGTAGCTGAGGCTGGCCACGAACCCGGATCCTCCAGTCTCTGCCTCCCAAGTACTGGGATTACAAGCATGCACCACCATGCCCAGCTCTCATTTATCTTTTTTTAAACAGCCTTTCTTTTGTTGATAATTTGAATTGTTTTGTTTTGTATTCCATTAATTTCTGCTCTGATTTTGATTATTTTCTTCCTTCTGCTGGTTTTGGGTTCAGTCTTCTTGTTTTTCAAGGGCCTTGAGGTATATCATTAGATTGCTTATTTCTAAGCTTTCTGTTTTTCTTATGTGGGTGTTCAATGCTATAAAATTTTCTCTTAACATCACCTTCAAAGTGTCTCATAGATTTTTGGTAAGTTGTGTGTCTATTTTATTTGATTTTAGGGATTTTTAAATTTCTCCCTTTATTTAATTTCTGATCCAATATCCATTCAATCTCCGTGTATTTGTGTAATTCCTCTGGATCTTCTGGTTTTTTATATCTACTTTCAGTCACTTATGATCTGAAAAGATGCAAAGAACTACATAATTTTTTTTAATTTACTGGTGCTTTTTTGTGGCCTAAACTGTAGTCTATTTTGTAGCTTTCATGAGCAGCTGAGAATAATATGTATTCAGCTCTTGTTGGGTGAGATATTCTGTTAATGCCTGTTAGGTCCAATTGGTTTATAGCATTCTTAGTGTCTTTACTAATCTTTTGTCTGGAAGACTGATCTAATGGTGTGAGAAGTCACCCAGAATTATCATACTGGGGTCTATCTGGGTCTTCATGTCAAGAAGTATATGTTTTACATAGATAGGTGTGCCAGTATTTGAGCAGAAATGTAGGCTGAAGTCCTTGTCACCCTGGAATGAAGTGAAAGGGAGATGTATTCAGTAATTGAGGGATAAAAAAGCATCTTAGAAATCGAGGCAAACATTTGCATCTGATTCCTTATGTCACTGAGTGTTTAAAGCAGAGTCCACTCTGTACACTTAAGTCTATCCCAGGCTTAAAAGAATATTACAGGACAGGTAGTTAGGAGTAGAGGAATCCTGTGTATGTGTGTTACTAGGGATTGAACCCAGTGGCATTCTACCTCTGAGCTACACCCACAGCCCTTTTTATTTTTTTATTTGGAAACAGGGTCTCCCTAAGTTGCTGAGATTCTTACTAAGTTACTAAGACTGCTCTCAAACCTGCGATCCTCCTGTCCCAGCCTCCCAAGCACTGGGATTACTGGTGTGCGCCACCACACCCAGCAAGCCTTAAGAATCTTACTGGGCCAAGTTCTCAGCCAGGCATCTTTCTCCCTACAGGGCCATCTTTGCCTTATCAGAATCTCCTCCAGCAACTTCTTCTGCTCCATGATTTTGCTTTTCTGTCTCGACTTCATCACAAAATAGTAAGACAGCAGAAAGGCACTATCAACCCTTTTCCAAACATTTTCTTACCTCAATGACTTCTAAAGCAGGGGAGGAAGCTCATGAGGAGGACGAGGAGTCCCAGCACGAAGCCCAAGATCCCTGTCAGCATCTTTCTCCAGGCGGAATCAGACTGTGCCTCTGGGAAGAGAGGACCAGGGCTCAGCCTCAACGCCACCTGCTGTACCTGGGGCCCGTCTCACACCTGGAGCCTGGTCTAGGACAGAGCCAAGCCTGGACCATAGGGAAGGAGTAGGTGTGGGAACCTCAGAGTCTAGTCTCAGGTTAGTGACAGCACAGGAGGCTCGCACTGCCTCTAGCAGCCAGGCTTCAGGTCAGCTCAGTAAGTCCCGCTCAGGGGCTGAAGGGAGAGACCAGTTCCCATGTCAGAGGGTCAGTCATGAAGGGAATGGCCTTTCTGAGACCTTCTTCAAGGAGAGAGTCTGTAGGACCCCACCCCACCCCAGGTCAGGGATAGACAGTGCGCTGGAATCAGCAGATTGCCAGTGCTCTAGCCCAGCCCTCAGCCAGGGCGATGACTAGGAAAATGTGGGAGCCAGGTGTGGTGGCACATGCCTGTAATACCAGTACTTGGGAGGCTGAGACAGGAGCACCGTAGGTTCGAGGCCAACCTCAGTAATTTAGCAAGACCCTCAGCAATTTAGCAAGACCCTGTTTCAAAATAAAAAATAAAAAAAGCGTTGGGGTGTAGCTCAGAGGTAGAACACCCCTGGGTTCAATCCCCAGCACAAAAACAACAACAAAAAAAGCAAAACCATGGGGGAGTGGAGTCCCAGCGTGTAGTGACACAGAACAAAGTGAGCTGACCCCAGAACTTGGGGACTAGAGGGTCACTGGGGGGACTCACTCCACTCCACGGTGACGGGGATGTCCAGGCTGGGGTGCTCCACACGGCAGGTGTAGACGTCCCCCTGCTGCGGGGTCATTTCCAGCATCACCAGGATCTGGAAGGTCCAGTCTCCATTGCGGATCAGGTTGGTGGACACGACCCCGTCCGTCTCCTCCCGTCCATTCAGGAACCACTGGACTCGAATGTGGCCTGGGTAGAAGTCTGTCACGTGGCACACCAGCAGGTCATGGTGCTGCAGGCTCCCCTTCTTGGAGGGTGACACGTGTACTTTAGGCTGGACTAGAAGTTGGGGGGAGAAGGAGTGACATGTGAGATTATTATTTCTTCGATGTTTTCATTAAGGAAGTGTTTTCTAGATATTTAAGATGTAAATGTCATAATTAGGCTGGTGTGTATAGGTTGTACTGAGAAGAGGGAAACAAACCTTCAAAGAGAATGCATGTAACCTTCTCCCACCCATTCAGTACTGGGGATTGAACCCAGGGACATTCTACCTCCAAACTACACTAGCAACCCTTTTTATTTTTTATTTTATTTTGAAACAGTCTTTCTGAGTTGCTGAGGCTGGCCTCCAACCTGCAATCCTCCTGTCTCAACCTCCCAAGTACTGGAAGCTACATATGATCTTTAATAACATAATAAAGATTGGAAAGATTAGGAGCAAGACAAAAGTAGCACTTTGTGGCACATTTAGTAGACTTTTTATCTATATGCCATTGATTAATAGTCTTTTTGTTGTGGTGGTTTTGGTTTTGTTTGGTACTGGGAATTGAACTCAGTGTCATTCTACCTATGAACTATACCCCTAGCCCTTTTTATTTTTGGTTTTGTAACAGGGTCTTGCTAGGTTGCTGAGAGTCTTGCTAAGTAGCTGAGACTGGTCTTGAACCTCCTGTCTCAGCCTCCAAAGTACTGGGATGACAGGTGTGCACCACCAGGCTGACTGCCTTTCTTTTTAAGACCCAGAACATTCTATAAGGAACTTTGCCTATACTAGGGAGCGCTGTAGCTAAGTCTGCAGGTCCAGGGGTCCTATTTCTCGTCTAGCTCAAAGTATATTTCACAAAGGTAAAAGATTTCCATGTATTCTAAGACTGTCTTGTTTAATGCCCACAAAACCCCATCTACCCATCACCCCATCCACCCTATCCACCCATCCATCACCCCATCACCCCATCCATCCCATTACCCCATCCACCCCATCCACCCATCACCCCATCCATCCCATCACCCCATCCACCCATCACCCCATCGCCCCATCACCGCATCCACCCATCACCCCATCGCCCCATCCCTCCCATCACCCCATCCACCCATCACCCCATCACCCTATCCACCCATCAACCCATCACCCCATCGCCCATCACCCCATCACCCCATCGCCCCATCACCCCATCGCCCATCACCGCATCCACCCATCACCCATCACCCAGCCCCGCGGTCCCCTCCCGCAGCTGCCGCCCCGCCCGCGCCCCGCCCGCGCCCGCCCGCAGCCTCACCTCTGCGCGCCAGGGCGCCCGCCTGGTTCAGCTGGTCGATGTGCCTGCACACGGCGTCCACCGCGGCCCGCTTCTGCTCCATGAAGTCCTTCTGGCTGTTGTAGTACTCGGCCACGTAGGTCTCCACGTAGCGCCGCGAGCCGTTCCGCGCGCAGCACTCCATGCGCCCTGGTGCAGGTAGAGCCCTGCGGGAGCAGCGGGGCTGAGCCGGGACGCGCCCCGGGACCCCAGAACCGCCCTCGGCCTCGCCACCCGGACCCGACCCAACCCATCAGCACGACCAGGGCCGAGACCGCGCGCCGTCCCCGCCGTCACTGTCGCCGGTACCGGGGGGCTCTTCCTCCGAACCCTCCCACTCTCGCTGGCATCTTGGAATGCTTTTTTATTTCCTAATAGCGAGCTCTGGGACCAGGCAGGTCACGGAACCTTCGCAGGCCTCTGTTTTCTTATCCCTGGCGTGAGAGGACTCACTGGATATGCTGTGACTCTCTGCCGAGGGTGGCTCAGCGAAGGTCACAATTCTGAGGCAGCTGGAGGAGGTGACAGTCCACCTGGGGCCGCAGGGCGAGCAGGAGCCAAAGTCCCTCCAGGGAGAATCCGCCCGCGCAGAGGAGAGCCTGCTGTGCTCCGTCTGGCTCCTTGGGTGACAATGCCAACCCAGGGACAGTCTGACCAAATGTCACCTCCCACCGCGCCTTCCGTGTTTCCTTCCGTTTTCATGACTAAGTGCTCTCTCTTCTGTTCCACTGTCTTGAATATACCTGTGTGTGTGCAGTGCTGGGGATTGAACACAGGGGCATTCTACCTCTGAACTACACCCCCAGACCCATTTTTTTAAATAGGGTCTCACTAAGTTGCTGAGGGCTAGCCTTGAACCTGTGATCGTCCTGTCTCAGCCTCCCAAGTACTGCGATTACAGGCGTGCATCACCACGCCTGGTTTATTATTTGTTTATGAAACAGGGTTTAGTTAGGTTACTGAGAGTCTCACTGTTGGATGAGGCTGCCCTTGAGCCTGCAATCCTCCTGTCTCAGCCTCCTAAGTACTGGGGAAGGGCAGGCGGAACCAGTCCCAGGCATCATAAAAGCCTTTAGTCCACAGTGTCAGCACCAAGGCAGGACCCACGCTTGGCTCAGTACCCCAGCCTGCCTCCTGTCCACACGCCTTTGCCTTGTTTTTTTTTTTTTTGTTTGTTTGTTTTTTTTTTTTTGGCACTGAGGATTGAACCCAGGGGAATTTACCTGCGAACTACACCTCCAGCCCTTTTTATTTTTTATTTCAAAACAGGGTCTCACTAAATTGCTGAAACTGTCCTCCAACCTGTGATCCTCCTGTCTCAGACTCCCCAGTACTTGGATTACAGGTGTTCAGGACCACACCTGGTAACATTTAAATTTTTAATGGAATTTTACCTGGAAACTAGACATCAGTGATGTGTGGGGTTTTTAATGTAATTTGAAACCTCAATGTATTCCCCCTATTACTTCCCCACTCTCTGTGCACCCACCTCTGGGGTTCCCTTGACAACTCCCCACTGTCCGTTGTCCCATGGAACAGCTCTTCTCATGGGACGCTGCCACCATCTCCCCTCACCTCCTGCTGCCATTGTTCACTGTCATCCAGACTCACCTCCGGCTCCTCATCCCCAGCCACACCCCTCTCTAATCTGGAAGGTTCCATTCCCACTGCTGGCTGTCCTGCTAGCTGGTTCTCAGGGCCTCTGTGACTGACATGGGCAGGCTCCCCTCCCTTCTCAGCAGTGGGCCTGATGTGACAGGAGAGGCCTGGGGTGCGAGAGGCTGGACTCAGGAGAGTCGAATGCGGTTGCCCCAGAAATGAGGACAGTATAGCCTGGGAGGGTCTAAAGGAAGAAGGTCCTGTGAAGGGAAGATGGAAGCTACTGGAAAACTAAGACGGCTACTCTACAACCCTTCACCTCCAGGAATAGCGGCTCTGCTCTTACCTGGTGTAAATTTGGATTAGAGTCAGAAGCATCACAAGAGAGCAGGAGGAAGCCTTCCCCTGGCCCCCTTCCTTGGCTGTCTGACAACCTGCACTCAGTCCTTCCCACACGCCTACTGTCCTCGCCTTGTTCTTCCTACAAATCTCCACTCACTCCGATGCTCTAGTGGAGCTGTGGGGAGCTGAAGAATCACTTCCACGAGGTGCCCCTGGGGTAGAGCCACAGCTGCCCATCCCCTTCTCTCCATCTTGCCTCCACTGTCCAGGGTCACGGGTTCTAACCCATCCTAGGGAGAGGAAGCGCTGTCCCTGACCACTGAGTGGGTGGGGTGAACCGATCCCCCCAGGCGTGATGCAGATGGAGGACATCCAGGAGGCTGACCCTGCTGACCCCTCTCCCTGGAAACCTTGACCCCCAGAGTTATTCCAGACCTCCTGGACCATCATCCACTATAGGTCCACATACCGCCCCCGAGACTGTTCTCCCCTGTTCACTGCGCCTCTGTCCCTGGGAGAGGACGGGTTGGCTGATCGCAAAGGGAAGGTTAGCCTGGTTAGCATGGAAGGAAGGACACGGGGCTGTGGCAGGAACCCTGGCAGCGTTTCTTTTTTTTTTTTTTTCGGTACTGGGGATGGAACCCAGGGGCATTCTACCTCCAAGCTACACCCCCAGCCTATTTTTTATTCTTTACTTTGAAACAGGGCCTTGCTAAGTTGCAGAGGCCTCACTAAGTAGCTGAGGCTGTCCTCGAACCTGCAATCCTCCTGTTTCAGCCTCGCAAGTACTGGGATTATAAGTGTGCACCACCACGCCCGGCCTCACAGCCTTTCTCAAAGTCTGCTCCTTTAAAGGGAATTGTTCCCTGAGCCGCTCTGCCCTTACCTGGCGTGGCGCTGCCCTGGGCCATGGGGTTGAGCAGCGTCATCAGTAACACCGTCAGCGCCCATGTCCAGGGGGCCTCAGGGACCTGCAGGACCATCGTGGAGCTGGAAAAACCTCGTGAGATGGAGAAAGTAGCAGCCAGGGAATCGAGGATTCACTAAATGGAGCTCCTGTGTGAGATATCAGAGACCACCAACCAAAGGAGTCTCCCATGACCCTGGGATTGGACGGACTCTGAGAAAACAGCCAATGGGCAGGCAGCTTTCTATGAGTCATCACTCACTGGGCAGACATGGGTGTGAGGGGTCTGACAATCCAGTGTGGGATGCACTTACGATGACAGAGAGGGGAGAGTGATGCTTTAGCCAGCTGGGTAAGTCATGAGGTCTGGGAGAGTATGCTTCCTTTGCTCTGAAGGTGATCTCAGATATTGTGTTGACCCGTCTATGTGATTATCATTCCCCACCCTGCCCCCTCGCACACCCACAGGACATGGGATGGAGCGAGTGCCATTTTATTGTATGAAAGGTCATTCAGTGGCATGATTCATAGAGAGATTAGAGCGCCCATCCCTGAACTCAGAACGAGTCCTACAGCCATCTGCCCTGCCTCTGTTCAAGGAGGTGTTTAGGATTATCACCATCCATATTTCCTTCTCCCAGATGGCTGTTAGTCCCTAGAGGTACAGGGGGCCAGGGATCTTCTGCAGGAATGTCATCAGGGTCGCAGGGCTCTGTCTAGGGCCTGACACCTGAGAGTCTGTACACAGCCGCACTACGTGGGTAAGTGTGCTACATGAAGGACACTGCTGCAATGGACTTCAGTTCTGTCTTCTGTGTGAGGCCGATATGATCTGCCTTAGACCAATGCTCTTAGGTTCAAATGGAATAAATAGATATGAAATTGTTTTGGAATAGTAAAGTCCACAGAAAATATAAATAGATCAGTAAATAGGGAAGAAAATAAAAAATATATCAATGACATATCTCCTCCAAAACATCTGATTCTATTGTTTTTATTGTGAATAGTTTTTCTTTTTTGTGGTACTGGGATTGAGCCTAGGGGCATTCTACCTCTGAGCTACCCCCCAGCAGTATTTTATTTTTATTTTGAAACAGGGTCTCACTAGGTTGATGAGAGTCTCACTACTTGCTGAGGCTGTCCTCAAACCTATGATCCTCCTGTTTCAGCCTCCCAACTACTAGGATTACAAGCATCAATGACCACGCCCGGCTTGTGAATCAGACTTTCAAAGAATATTACTGTCTACTTTACAAACTTATAAATGTGACTATAAATTCTGATAAAGAAAATATCAAGCTGGGCATGGTGGTGCATGCTTGTAATCCCAGTACTTGGGAGGCTGAGACAGGAGGACCTGGGTTTGCGGCCAGCCTCAGCTACTTAGTGAGGCCTTCCGCAACTTAGTGAGACCCTGTTTCAAAATAAAGAATAAAAAATAGGGCTGGGGGTGTAGCTTGGAGGTAGAATGCCCCTGGGTTCAATCCCCAGTTCCACAAAAAAAAAGAAAAAGAAAATATCAAACTGGCCTTCCTTCCTTCTTTCCTTCCTTCCTTCCTTCCTTCCTACCTTCCTTCCTTCCTTCCTTCCTTCCATACTAGGGATTGAACCCAGGTTGCTCTAGCACTGAGCTACCCCCCAACCTTTTCTCAAAACAGAGTCTCACTAAATTACCATGCACTGGCCTTGAACCTGAGATCCTCTTGTCTCAACCTCCCAGGTACTGGGGTTGTAGGCATGTGCCACCACACTGGCTATCATTTCTTTATATATAAAATTAAATACTAGCTCATAAAATGCAAGAGAAAAAAAGATTTATATAGCATAAGGTATCTTTTAGGAATGAGGCATCAGTTTAGAACTGTTGAATAGCTGGGTGTGGTGATGCATGCCTGTAATCACAGTACTTGGGAGACTGAGACAGGAGGATCACAGGTTGGAGGATGCCTCATTCAACATTCTCACTGCTATCATCCAAAATGACTGACCACACAATTTAGAGGAAGGAAGCTATCTTTGCTCACAGTTTTTTGGAGATTCTGGGTTCAGTCCATGTGAGGCCAGGGTCTGAAGTTCAGGGCATGGCGGCAGGAAGTGGAGAGAGACTGAGCACAAAGCTCCACTCTCACATTGTGGAGGCCAGAAGCAGAAAGTGAGCAGGGGGAGGAGAAACCATATAATCCCCAAGGCCACACCCCCAGGGACCCCTCCTTCTCAACCAAGCCCCTGCTTCCAACATTGCTACCTTGTTTCTGGGAGGGCAAAGGGACATTCTAAATCCAAACCATTATACTCCACCCCGGGCCCCCTAGACCTCACAGCCACCTCACAATGCAAAATGTCCATCTCCAAGAGTCCATCTCCAAGAGCTCCCATAGTCTTGACAGTTCCTGCATCATTCAAAAGTCAAAAGTCTCCTCTGAGACTCAAGGTAAACTCTTAGCTGTGAGCCCCTGTAAAAACAAAAAGCAAGTTACATACATCCAATGTACAGTGGCACAGAGTAAACATTTGCATTCCGAAAGGGGTGAATAGGGCCCTAGAAACAAGGAATGGGACCAAAACAGTATCAAAATCCAGCAGGGCAAGGATTTAATCCTGTGACTCCATTTTTGGCAGGCAGGGCACATGGTGGTGGGATGTGATCTCCAAGGGGGCTTGGCAGCCCCGCCCCTGTGGCCTGGTTGATTGTCGTTGCATACTGGCTCTTCCAGCCTGACTCCATGGCTTGCAACTTGTAGCCTTTCCTCGCAGTTGTTTCACATTCTGGCACTTCTAAATCTCAGGGGTTTTCTTTTAACCTTGACTTCAGACTCACAACCTCACAAATTGCCCCATTTGGGCCTTCTTGCAGGATTCCAACCCTGCCACACATTCCCTGGCTTTCCAAGCCTTCCTTTGAAATCTGGGGGGAAGCCTCCATGACCCTTTACAAAACAAGAAAAATATTGATCTAACATAACTCATTATTACATTAAATATCAAATGCTTTGTAATCTTACCTGTGAATAGCAAGGAAATATTTCAAAATAAACAACTTTAAAATAAGACTAGAAAGGAAATTCCCTAAATATGGTTAAAAATAAAACAAAAAATGGACATTATCTGTAATAGGAAAACATTAGAGAAATCCATCTTAAAAACAGAATCTAAAAAGAGCAGCATTGTTACTATGTGTGATGCTGTTTTGGGTATTATCTGCAAATGAAGTAAAATGAATAGTAACTAAAAGAGAAAAAATATATCAGCTTACATACCAGGAAAACTCAAATACTAAGAAATCTGGATAATAAGAACTACATAGAATTTTCACTAACACAGGCAATCAGGAATAGAAAAATACTTAAAGACCAACTTTATTCATGTTAATGTAAGCCTTTATTTTTTTTATTTTTTTATTTTTTTTGGTATCGGGGATTGAACGCAGGGGCATTCTACCTCCGCGAACCCGGATCCTCCGGTCTCCGCCTCCCAAAGTACTGGGATTACAAGCGTGCGCCACCACGCCCGGCTTAATGTAAGCCTTTAAAAGAAACTATAAAATTTCTCCATTAAAAAAAAACAGAAGATATCTCATACAGGTGGGCCCAAAAGATTATTTTTATTACATAATGCATTTATTCTGAATAACTGCAGAACATTTTTGTAAATTTGATTAAATAACTTTAAAAATCATTTTTAAAATAGTGGACAAAGCGTCAAAGACAACCTGGCTGTGCAGGGATGGGAGTAGGTGTGGGGAATGCAGGAGGACGAATCCTAACACAGAACAGAAAGTATCTTTTCAAGTCTCGGTGTCTAACTCTGACAATGAACTGTGAGTCCTGGTTCCCTGCCCATGTGGCTTCTGAAAACTCCCCTCTCCTCCCCTGCCCCTTCCCGTGTCTCTTTTCCCAGCAACAGATGGCGTCAGCGCTGCCACGTCCCTGATTGGCTGAGCCCCTTTTTGGCTATTCTCGGGCTGTAGAAGCCCACACACAGCTTCAGAGCTCCCATCTGTCCCCACCCTGCCTCATCACTGTGCTGTGCTCTCTGTTGTCACTGTAGACCCCCAAGGTGTGCCCGGAAGACAGTATGTTCCAGACCAGAGCTGCGCTCCCGGGAGCCCTCTCCCTGGCTTTCCTGCTGGGTGTCCGTGAGTGCCCGGGAGGATGCGAGAGGGTGGGGCGGGGAGGGCAGGTGACCCACTCATTCCTTTAGGAATTAGAGATTTTAGGGACTATTTTTCTTTATTCTCTCTCTCTCCCTCCCTTCTTACGTGAGTTTCACCTTCGTTCCCTCCGGCTCTGATGATCACACTAGTAATCACAGCCACAATTTACTGGACACCTACTTAGTTCCTTTCCCTATTTATACCTTCAATGGAGATATTAATTCCTCTGTTTTGGAGATGAAAAACTGAAGCTCAAAAAGATTAATGTATTTTGCAAGTTATACGTCAAGTCAAAGAACCAAAGTTTACATCCAGACCAATTCTGACCATCCTCTGCACCCCCAGATTAATGACACACTGACTGTCTAACTGAACGTGCGAGGACCCCACCACCACCACATTGCTCCTGGGTCCCCAGCCTCTGCCTGGTGTGGCTGCTTTTGAGGGGCCCAGAGGTGTGGGCTCTGTTTGTTAGCATCTTAGGAGAGTATTCCTCTGTCTCCTGGGGTCCTAGGACTCTGCCAGGATCTTTGTGGGTGGTTCGTGACTTCTTTTTTCAAGACAGCAGTGCTTCATGTTATTGTTGACCTTGTGATTTGGGTCCTGAGTGACCCAGGGGACAGTTGCTGCATTAAGAGGTCTAGACTTTGAGCTGGGGGTGGTGGCGCATGCCTGTAATCCCAGCACTTGGGGAGGCTGAGACAGGAGGATCACAGATTCAAAACCAGTGGAGTAACTTAGAGAAGACCCTGTTTCAAAATAAAAAATAAAATAGGGCTAGGATGTAGCTCAGAGGTAGAGTGCCCCTGGGTTCAATCCCTAGTAACACACACACACACACACACACACACACATACACACACACACGTCTAGACTTTGGACGACATGAAGGACTGGACCTGGGATTGCAGGTTGTGATGAATGCTCTTTCTTTCTGCTGCTGACGTCAGTGAGCATGAAGCCTGCATAGGATGTTGTCATCCAACAATGGAGTGATGTGAAGGATTAGGATTCATAACATAAAAGATGCACACTGGGCCCCAGACAGTTTAATCTAAGGTGAGCGGGTCCAGGGTTGGGTAGAAGTGAAGGAAAGTTGAGACTACGGAGAAATGGAAGTACCTATTGCCCCGCTGATGGTCACTGGGGTTATTTTCAATGAACATTCTTTTATACAGATTTGAAGACCTTTTAAGATTCTTAACAGACACTACTAATTACCCCAATGCCATTTGTACTGCTTCCCTCCCCACTGGCTCCTTCTCTCTCAGCATAGAAACATGTTTTTAACCTTAAGAACACAAACATGAACCAACAAATAAAAGACAACCCTGCCTTCACTCCGCACCCTACCCCAGGCGCGCTCTCTCTGTCCTCACCTCTCAGCTGAGCTTCCGACTTCCGTCTCCACTACATCCTGAGGACACGCTCCACTTGGTGTCAGGGACCTTCATATGAGATCAGTCCCAGAGGACACTGGTCAGGGTCCCTGTCACTTGAGTTGGTGATAATGTTTACACTGCAGTCCACTTCCTTCTGATTTCTTATTGAAAGTTTTTTAAGATCCTTTAACATACTCTGTCCTTGTTTGTCTGCTATTTCTCTGGATCTTTTTTATTCTCCTTTGAAATTGCTTCTTGATTATATTACCCAGAGTTATACCCTTAGACGTTTGGAGTTTTTATTTTAGGCAATTTTTCTGGAAAATCTCTCAGTTTTCTGGCCAAACCCCTCTCTTGAGGCCAACCATCATGTGCAACTGTCTATGTATCGTTTCTTCTTAGATCACATTCAGGTATTCTAAATGCAATATGCCTCTCACTAAAGTCAATGTCTTCTCCCCGGCAGATGGTATTCCTTTATTACCTATTAAACTAACGGAATCGAGATGATTGTATTGGTTGGGGAGACAATGATCAAAGGATATAAAATTTCAGTTAGGAGGAAGTAGGTCCTAGAGATCTACTGTACGACCTGGCGACTGCAGTTGATGACAATGTCCTGTGTTCCTGAACATCATTGAGAGTGGATTTTAAGTGCTCTCACCACAAAAAGCAATAAGTATACGAGATACTGCATAAGTTAATTAGCTTGATTTAGCCATTCCAAGAAGCATATGTTTCAAAATAAAATGTAGTACACAATAAAGGAGGATCACAGGTTCAAGGGCAGCCTCAGAGACTTAGTGAGGCCTTCAGCAACTTAGTGAGACCCTGTCTCAGAATAAAACAAATAAAATTAGGACTGGGGATTTAGCTCAGAGGCAGAATGCACCTGGGTTCAATCCCCAGTACCACATACATACATGCACACTCCATATATATGTATATAGATAGAGTTTTTACTTTTTTTGTGGAACTGGGGTTTGAATGCAGGGGCAGTCTACCTCCGAGCTCCACCCCCAGCCCTATTTTTTGTTCTTTATTTGGAAACAGGGTCTCACTAAGTTGCGGAGGGCCTTACTAAGTAGCTGAGGTTAACCGCGAACCCAGATCCTCCTGTCTCAGCCTCCCAAGTGCTGGTATTACAAGCGTGCGCCATCACACCCGGCTGTGTTTTTACATTTTATATATGGTTTTTTGGGTAACAGTAGAAAAAGAGAGGATTGCACTGTCCAGCCTAAGAATAAGGAAGTTACGTGGGGATTTTCCAGTTCTTAGGGAGTATGACCTCTGTAATGTGAGTCAGGTGTATTCCTCTTCCCTCTTCCTTCGGCTGCTCCGCGCACTCCTCGTTGCTCAGGCTCCACAGGTCTTGTCTAAATTCGCCAAACTCAGAGATCTTCCTTAGTCCCTGAACTGTCACTGTCCTGCTCAAAATCCTTCATTAGCTTCATGTGACTTTCAGGACAGAGTTAAACACTTGAACTTGGCACGTGTGGCCTGTCACAATGTAGCCGCCCCTTCCTCTCCTCTGCTGCTGCCCTGCGTCTGCAGTGAGCCCCAGCGGTGCCACAGAATCTGGAGCTCTGCAAACCCTCCCGCGTCTCGCAGGCTGCACCTGGAGACGACCTTCTCCCTGTGAGACACGGTGTCCCCTGCGTGCTGACGGCCAAGTCCAAGCAGCCTGTCCCCCAGGAGCCGCCCTGGGCTTGTTTGACACATCTGGTGCCAATGCACATTTCTGTGCTCGCCACACGGTCCCCGCTGTTGGGTTTTCGCTTGTCTGCCTCCTCCAGTGGATTCTAAGTGTCTCGAGGACAGGGGCCATGTCTTATTTTGAATACTTATTACCTAACAGTGTTTGGCATGTAGTAGGCTTTTAAAAACTTTGTCCAAATGATAATAATATTTGAAGGAAAATAATTTGTCTCATATATGGCTGATCTTTAGATCATGGAATTTGGGGAAATGTTTTTTTAAAAGTACAAACTATTCTCTATAACTTTTGGAAGTTTTTTCTCTTTCTACTTTACCCTCTTTTCTGAAGATGATTCCTCTCAACTGAGGAGGAGCATGACAATCCTTGTACAAGAACATTCTTTCTGTCACTGTAAGTGTCCAAGCACAGACGGGTCCCCACGTGTTGGGGCTGCAAACGCCCAGGGAAGCCATGAGTGAGGAGGGCGGCCAGGTGAGCCTGACACCCCTTGGACTTACTCACCATCGTCCCAGCCCAGAAGCTCTCAGCTACTCATTGTTTATTTAGTGACGACCGTTTCTTTTACTCTCATGTCTTTGCTATTTCTTACAAACTAATAAAGACTAAGAAACAACAACAAAAATTAAATCCCATAGGTATTTCAAACTCAGCAACACTTGTAGTTCCATTTAACACAAAAATTGAAGTTAAAAAATGTCTAAGCCAATGCGAAAATATCTATACTATACTTTTGGATTTAATATGACTAAAATAGAAAATATGAACATTCTTACAGTTTGTCTCATTTTTCTCTATTTTCTTTATACAGTGGATCACATGTCAACTTATGCCTTGTTTGTGCAGACGCATAGACCATCAGGAGAGTTTATGTTTGAGTTTGATGGGGACGAGATGTTCTACGTGGATCTAGACAAGAAGGAGACGATCTGGCATCTGCCGGAGTTTGGCCGAGCCTTTTCTTTTGACACTCAGGGCGGGCTGGCTAATATTGCTTCAGAAAAGTTAAACTTGAATAGTATGATCCAGCATTCCAACCACACCCAGGCCCCCAACGGTACTGCCCATCTCTGCTTCTTTCTCTGTCACTCGGCTGGGAGGGTCAGGAGGCCCCTCTGCCACACAGAGTGGGAGGCCGGATGCCCACTGCCGAGTGTCCCTCTTCCCGAGTGGTCGTGGGCTGACGCGGTGCAGCGCGGGCTGGCGTCCTCCCTCCCACTCCACAGGAAGGTTGGGCTGCGGGAGGCTGGTCAGTGGATGAGCCTCCGCCTCCGATTTCTGAACCCAGAGGTGTTATAAAGTCCCAGCCTGAGGGGGACGCCACCCCCAGGGGGCCTCGTGGTTCATCCCAGAGCAGGGACTCACCAGGTTCTGTCCCCTCCCAGAGCCGCCCGAGGTGACCGTGTTTCCCAAGGAGCCTGTGGAGCTGGGCCAGCCCAACGTCCTCATCTGCCACGTGGACAGGTTCTTCCCGCCCGTGCTCAACGTCACGTGGCTGCGGAACGGGCAGCCGGTCACTGAAGGTGTCTCTGAGAGCATCTTCCTGCCACGCACAGATTACAGGTTCCACAAGTTCCACTACCTGACCTTCCTTCCCACGGCCGAGGATGTGTACGACTGCAAGGTGGAGCACTGGGGCCTGGAGCAGCCGCGCCTCCTCCACTGGGGTACGGAGCCCCTCCCTGTCCACAACCCAGTGCACCCTCCACTCCCAGGACCCGGTGCTCCCTGTCCCAGCTCCCCCTCCACAACCCAGTGCACCCTCCACTCCCAGGACCCGGTGTTCCCTGTGCCAGCTTCCCCTCCATATCCCTAGTGCACCCTCCACTCCCAGGACCCGGTGCTCCCTGTCCCAGCTTCCCCTCCACAACCCAGTGCACCCTCCACTCCCAGGACCCGGTGCTCCCTGTGCCAGCTTCCCCTCCACATCCCCAGTGCACCCTGCACTCCCTGTCGCAGCTCCCCGCTCTTCTTATCCTCATACACCATCAAAGATCTCTAACTTCATCCCAAAACACACCCCAGGCTGGCCCCACCTGCACTGCACATCCTGACCCAAACCTTCATTTTCCCCTAGAGGCCCAGGAGCCGATCCAGGTGACAGAGACGACGGAGACCGTGGTCTGTGCCCTGGGCCTGGTGGTGGGCCTGGCAGGCATCATCATCGGCACCGCACGTATCATAAGGGCTCTGGGTTCTAGTCACGACCCCCGCACCCAGGGTCCCCTGTGAGTTACTGTGGAGGTGGGGGTCTTGGGATGCAGCCAGAGGAAGAGAGGAGGGGACCTAGAGTTGACTGCATGTAAAGAAAGAAGGAGCCGGGCACAGTGGAGCTCACCCATAATCCCAGTACTTGGGAGGCTGAGACTGGAGGATCGCAGGTTTCAGGCCAGCCTCAGCAACTTAGCAAGACCCTCAGAAACTTCCAAAACCCTATTTAAAAATAAAAAATAAAATAGACCTGGGGTATAGCTCAGAAATAGAAATCCCCTGGGTTCAATCCCTAGTACCACAGAAATAAGTAAATAAATAAAATTAAAATTAAGATAAAAAAGAAAGAAGGAAAAATTCAATTCAATAAGATGCACATTGATCTCTTAAAAGCACTGATCTGGTAACAACACTGATAATTTACTGAGGGCTTAATAAGTTCAGACACTATTCTGAGCATTTACATTTACTAACTCATTTTATCCTCACAAGTGCTCTGAGGTAGGTACTATTATTGTTGTCATTTAACCTATGAAAGATACTTATATTTTCTCATCTACACAGGGTCATTAAGCAACTTGACCAAAGTCACACAGCTGGGAAGTAGCAAAGTTAGCATTCGATCCAGGAAGTCTGAATCTAAAACCGTCTGCTTAATCACAACCCTATATTCCCTATATTTTGAAGAAAAAGACCAAGTCCAAACTTAGTCTAGTAGTGGACCCAGATCCATGTTTCCATATGTAATTATAGCATGTAAGCTGTTTTCTCTCTCTACTTGAATTTAATGAATGGCAAAGCTCACAAAAATGCCCCTTCTGGGATTCCATAGTTTTTTATTTATCATGGCACATACCATGTTTTATATATTTATCTATTTGTATAATTCTCTTCCCATTAAATAGTGATCTCTTTTTGATGAGGACCACATCCAGCTCATCCTCATTATTATTATTAATTCTGGACCCCAGGTGCAAAGAACTAAGTCAATCATTCCATTCAGTTCATGCATACTATCATCATGGATACCTCTAAATTCTCTCTCTCTCTCTCTCTCTCTCTCTCTCTCTCTCTCTCTCTCTTTCTCTGTCCGGTACTGGGGATTGAGCCCAGGAGTGTTCTACCTCTAAGCTACACCCCCAGCTCTATTTTATTTTGTACTTTGAGACAGAGTCTTGCTAAATTACCTCATGAACCTAGATGATCATTTCCTTTCCCAGATTTGTGAGGTTTTCAGATATTATTTCTGTAAATAAGCTTTCTGTACCTTTCTCTGTCTCTTCTCCTTTGGGGACTTCCATTATGCATTTTTTTCACTTGATGGTGTCCCATAAGTCCCATAGTCTTTATTCATTCTTTTTAATTCCTTTGTTTTTATTCCTATGAATGGATAATTTCAAATGATCTGTCTTTGGGTTTGCTTATTCTTCTGCTTGATCAAGTCTTCTGTTGAACCCCTCTAGCAAATTTTTCAGTTCAGTTATTGAGATTTTTGGCTTCTGGATTTCTATTTGTTCGTTTTTATGGTTTCTACTTGTTTGTTGATATTCTCATTTTACTCATGTATCAGTTTCCTGATTGCCTTTAGTTGTCTATCTGTGTCCTGTTGTATCTCACTGAGCTTCTTTAGGATGATTACTTTGAGTTATTTTCCAGAAGAGATCTACCTACATTTCTTGAGGGTTGATTACTAGATGTTTCCCCCCTCTTTGATTATGTCATGTTTCTCTGATTCTTTATGTTCCCTATAACTTTGTGTTTGTTGTCTGTGCATCTGAAGAAATAATCACTGCTGTCAGTCTTTATGGGCTGGTCTCAAAAGCAAAAGTCCTTCATCAGTCAGACCAATGAGAGATTCTGGGCATCTTCCAAAATTGTTCTATCAATGTGTCTTCTCTGTACTTTTATATGTAGATCCCTTACTAGAGGGGTTTAGTGATTACTTTTTTCTCAGAAACGCATAGTCTCTTACTCCTTTGGTATTGGACTGCCACACCATTACAGGAACATGGGAGGTGTGCTCCACTCCTCTCCCTCCTTCCATGTGGAGAAACCTCAAGTCCTGCTACTTCTCCTGAGCTCACAGAGCCCTTCTAGATAAAGCAATCCACCATTTTTCATTTTTCATAGCTTCCCCCCACTAAACTCTGCCAGTCTGCCAGCACTCCAGGTAAGGCAAGCCAGAAGCCAGTCCTTCTGCCAGCTAGGGGAAAGACTGGGATGCTGGAGGTAAGCTCCACTCCTCTTACCTCCTCCTAGGGGAGAACCCTCAGGTGCTGTGACTTTTCTGAGTCTTGCAAAGCTTTTCCAGCCCCTTCCCTTGTTCTTAATGACCTCCGGGCCAGTTCCATCTGTGTTCGGTGTGCAGTGAGACAGACATCAGCACACTGGGAAGCCAGTGCTTGGGCACACTCTACTCCTGCTCTCCATCTTGGGAGTGAAGTGCAGGGTGACTGCTTTCCTCCAGAATTGCACAGCGGTGCCTGCCAGCTGCACGAGCCACCACCCCTGTCCTTTGATGTTCACTGCCCCAGGTGTGCAGCCCGTGCTGGCCAGTGCTGTGTGTGAGGCAGTGAACTGAGCCCGTGGGTGGTGCACTGAGGGCCTGGATACTACACACACGCTCCTCTCTCTTTCCTCGGGCCAAGGTGATCTCTCTCCATGCTGAGCTGTGCTGGCTTGGGGGAGGGGCACATGGGATAGAGTGAAATTTCTCTGTGTAACCATTTCAGTGTGCCTTTTCTCTGTTCTATGCTCATGTGGACTACTGCAACTTCTTAAGTGAATTCTGGACCTTCCATAAGGTCGTTTGTTCTCTACATCATTATTAAATCAGTATTTATGTGGAGATTGAGGCTAAGATGTCCTGTTTCACCATCTTGCTGATGTCATTCCCCAGCAGGGCTTTATTTCTGTCTTGATATTATTCTGCCAAACCCTGATGTTTCATGTGCTGCTGACTCTGTCTCACGGAAGCACGGAGGCAGGCGATGGTTCTCACAGGCAATGTGGGAGAGGGGCAGGAGAACTCTTGATGCTGTCCACTAACAGGTCCCACCGTCCCTGCTTCTCATCACAAGGCAAAGCAGGCTCCTGCCCGCTCCCTCCCGCCTCGTGTGCACGAGCGCGTGAGCCTTGCCTCACGCACACTAGTTCACAGCGGCTTTTGGATCCTCTAGATATTTCCTGGGATTACCCTAGTGACAGAGTGTATATAAAGTAGAAGCCAGGTTTGAGAGCTACGTCAGAATTAAAATCTACAGAATTGTTCACTGACTGGATGGTCCTGTCCTGGGTGGTCAACTGAATGGTGGCGTCGTCACTTACTGAGATAGAAAGAGCAAGACAGGTTTGGGGGACAAGGAAGAACTTGGTTTTTGAGCTGTTGAGTCAGAGGTATCTGTGAGACCACCGAGTGGGGAGGGAGTCCAGCAAGCAGTTGGAAATGGGTGTATGAAGCTAAATGGAGAGTCCTAGGCTGGAGGGACCTTCGGGAATAATCCATGCACATGTAGGTCATTGCTGAAGGTTTGGGAGAGAATGATAGATCCCAAGAGATTGTTTAGAAGGAGAAGAACATAATGAGGAGATGGAGAATGCCAGATGGTGAGAGAAAGTATAGAAATGAATGGGACAGGAGTGGGTGAGGGATGCACTTGTCTAAGATGCAAACATTGGGGGGAGTGATAAAAAAACTCAATAGTCAAAATAAATCATATTTTAATGAAATATCTTAAAATCGATATTTGGGCAAAAATACATGATTCACAAAAGATCAAAAGATAAATAATCAGCCCGGTGTGGTGGCATACACCTGTAATCCCAGAACGTGGGGCGCTGAGACAGGAGGATCACAGCCAGCCTCAGCAACTTAGCAAGACCCTGTTTTAAAACAAAAGAATAACATAGGGCTGGGGGTGTTGCTCAAAGGTAGAATGCCCCTGCTTTAACCCACAGTACCAAAAAAAGACAGAGAGAGGTAGAAGGAGGAAAGAAGGGAGAGAGAGAAGAGAGAAAATGAATCCAAGAAAATGGAGAAATCTTAGAGATGGAAGAATGAGGAGACCATTATCACATAAGCCAAGGGGGTGAAGAGTTTCTGGAAGGAGGAAGCGTTGAGCAGTGCTACATGGTCCACAGAGGTTGTCTGCATGGCTTGGGATCCCTTCAGAGGGCGGCATCACATGTGTGAGCGATGGTCCTTCCTTCTCTGCTCTCAGTACTGTGCCCCTTCTTACTGGGATATTTTGGAGACCTGGGGTATTATGGAGCATGTGGGATGCCCACATCAGCTGGGCTTGGTGGTGACGTTTATCACCTTAGGGAACTCCTTGTTCCTAACTGCTGCTCCCCTGGAGGATGAGGGCATGTGTAGGGATGACCACACTTTCCCTGGAGCTGAACAGGCAGAGAAATGAGGGATCAGGTGTAAGAGCTATGGGGGAGAGCTTAGGGTCCTGAACCCAAGGATGTCAGTAACTGTGTGTCTCCATCTACATTTTCACTGCTATAATCCAAGGCAACTGACCACACAATGTAGAGGAAGGAAGGTTTATTTGCTCGCAGTTTCTTGGAGATTCCGTGTTTGGTCCGTGTAAGGCCAGGGTCTTAGATCTCAGGGTATGGCGGTGGGAAGCAGAGTGGGGGAGAGAGCAGGGCTCAGTTCTCACATCATGGAGGCTGGAAGCAGAGGATACAAGCAAGGGGATTTAAAGATAAAACTTAGTGACTAAGGCCACACCCCAGGGACCCACCTTCTCCAGCCACATCCCACCAGCCTAGGTTACCACCCAGTAAATCCATCACAATAGATTTATCCACTGATGAGATTACAAGCCTCACGGCTTAATTACATCAACTCAGAACATTAAGAAATGAGCTCTTCAGGGGACATTCTACCTCTAACTATGACACTGTGTGTCTTGCTGCAGGTGATGAAATTTCTGAAAAGAGGACTTAGGAAAGATCTGATTCCAGCAGCCTGTGACCCCCCCCAGTCTCAGCTTCTCTTCTCAGTTCCTCTGCTCTCTATCTCACTGATCAACTTTATTGCCAACCCTTCAAGTCCTTATTTGTGAACTTAAAGTACTCAGCCCTTAATAAAGTTTCCAACAAACAGAAGGTAATGCATAAGTGTTGGTATTTTTGTAGCACTGGCGTGGAGATTAGCCCTTCACGGGGCCTTACATCCTCTGGTCTCCTTTGGAGAACCCTCCACTGCATGCTGGTGTGATAGAGTGTGCCTAAACATTAGCACTAGTTACTCCATATTGATACCCTGAGCACTCCAAGGCCATAAGCTCCACTAAGAAAAACAGGAACTAAGATGTTTGGCTTAAGACAAGGTCGCCATGAACTTTGCTAATGCTGCATAACGCTTAACCTTGGCTTCTGTATTCCCGCTTTGCTTTCACAGAGGTAGAAAATCCAAGCGAAGTCAAATGTAAGGTAAACATATATTGTTTGGTCTCCAATGGTATGTTTTCCATCATTCTAAAAGTATGTGAACTTAAACTTTTAACTATAAGAAGTTGTGGGGTTTTTTCTCTATAATTGGCCTTCAATAGGGGCTGGGGGCTGCACTTTCTTTTGTGTGTAGTGCTTTTATTGGTGCATTATAGTCTCACTTCATAATGTAAATCATGTTGACACTGACATACAAGCACTCAGCATTTAGTGCCCCCCCACCTCCCCTTTTTCCCTGTTCCCAATACTGAGTACTGAGGTTGACATTGGTACATTCGTATAGGTACACATAGTCAATGGTAGTATTTCCATTAATGAGCCTCACTCTTCCCTCTCCCCTTCCCCTTGACCACCTCCCTGGCTCCACTGAGGTTACTCCTCTGTTATTTGGAGCCCCTCTTATATCCCAATTACTCCTTAGCTTCCGCATATCAGAGAAAACATATGACCCTTCACTTTCCATGACTGGCTAATCTCACTTAACATAATGTTCTACAGGTCCTTCCATTTTCTTGCAAATTACATCATTTTCTTCTTCTTTATTGCTGAATAGAATTCCATTGCATGTATTTCCCGTAATTTTGTAATTCATTCATCTGTTGATGGACACCTAGCTTGTTTCCATAATTTGGCTATTGTGAATTGTGCTGCTAGGAACATGGGTATGCATATATTATTGCAGTTATCTGGTTTTGACCCCTTTGGAAAGACACCCAGGAGTGGTATAGCCAGATCATATGGTGGATCCATTCCCAGCTTTCTGAGGAATCTCTACCCTGATCTCCATAGCGACTGAACTAGTTTGCAGTCCCACCAACAGTGTAGAAGAGTTCCTATTTCCCCACATCCTCGCCAACATTTATTATTATTTGACTTCTTGATGATTGTCATTCTGATTGGGGTTAGATGGAATCTCAGTGTAGTTTTGATTTGCATCTCCCTGATTGCTAATGAATTAGTCCTCTATCAGAGGGATAGCTGGCAAAGATCTTCTCCCATTCTGTGGGCTTTCTCTTCAGACTCTTGATGGGCTCCTTTGATGTGAAGAAACTTTTTAGTTTAATGCCATCCCATTTATTAATTCTTGTTTTAATTTCCTGAGCTTTGGTAGTCTTCTTGAGGAAGTTTCTACCTGTGCCTATATGTTGGAGTGTTGAACCTATGCCCTCCTCTAGTAGCTTCACAGTCTCTGGTCTAACTTCCAGGTTTTTGATCCATCTTGGAACCCAGAGGCATTCTACCTCCAAGCTACACCCCCAACCCTTTTTAAAAATTTATTATTATTTTTATTTTTCAATATAGTCTTTCTAGTTTAGTGAGTCTTTTATGTTGCTGAGGCTGGCCTTGAACCCGCAATTGTCCTCTCTCAGCCTCCCAAGGACTGGGATTACAAGTGTGCTACACTGTAAGAAATAAAGACCATCTTTTCTGTCAAAGTGGCAAATTACATAGAAATATATTTTTCCATGTATAAGTTTTGCATGAAGCATCATTTGTAACTATAGCCTAGGACTATTATATAACTTATGTACCAGTTTGTTCCAAGATGTACCATAAAATTTTGCAGAAAGCCAATCAATGCAGCACATACCCTCAACTGTACTTCTAAATTTTGTGTGTTCTAGCAATGAACCAATCAATGCAAAATGTACTTTAAGACTTTCTTTGTCAAAACTATGTTTCTATCTGTAGTTAGAAATAGCCAATCAGGCAGTTGTGAACCTAAACCCCCCCAAATCAGGGTGAGGGGCAGGATGGTGTCAGGGATAATAGCTGAGCTGCATGCTTGCTAACCAGACTCTGTCGGTTGCACACCCTTCTGAAGAAGTGACTCCCCTTGCCCAGTTACTTTCATTTTTATGCGCTTTATTTGCGGCTTCCCTAGAGTCCGTTTCTAACAACACCACGCCTGGCTCCCTCCTGTCTGCTAAGACCCGAGCTACTCCATTTCTTCTCTCATCTGCAAGATTCGCAGCTGGCTGCCTTTCCCACTTCTCTGTTTCTCTGAGCCTTAAATGTCAGAAAAAATTTCCCTTTCCCTCGGTGTGAGAAATGGGTTCCGTGGAATGCAGTTGGGCAGGTGAACCGGGAGTTGCAGATGGTGTCCCTGGAAGTAGCAGAAGAGAAGAGAAGCAGATTCCTGAGGAAGTGGGGTTGGCTGTGTGGATGGAGACAGGGAGGCTGGGAACTTAAACATCACTGTCCTATTTCATGTGGTCTTGGGATGAGCTGAAACTAGACATGAAGAGGTGCTCTGAGGATTTGATACCAGAACCTGAAGTGTCAGTATTGAAACAGCCACAAGGGGGCAGCACGAGGAGCCATTTCCAATGTTTTGGTCCTGAGTTCTGGTCAGGTTCTGGGCGGGAGGGCCCATTAGCTGCCTGGGCCCTTGTTGGCCTGGACCACAGCTTGTCCTTGGTGCCCTCCCTGCTCCTCTGGCCACCACTGTTCATGGGATGAGGGTTCCCGCCGGTTCTGCAGAGGGGCCTCTACCTGGAGCACTGTCTCTGTGATCTTGGGATCCTCACACTACGCACAATTTCTTGTTTCAAAATCTTTTATATTGGCCAGGTGTGGTGGTGAACACCTGTAAACCCAGCTAATTCAGAGGCTGAGACAGGAGGAGCACAAGTTCAAGGTCAGCCTGGGCAATTTAGGGAGACCCTGCTCAAAATAAAACATAAAAAGTACTTGTAATCAGGGAGGCTGAGACTGGAGGATTACAGGATTGAGGCCATCCTCAACAATTAAGCAAAACTGCCAACAGCCTAGCAAGACCTATTTCAAAATAAAAAAGGGGGGGCTGGAGGTGTAGCTCAGAGGTAGAATGCCCTTGGGCTCAATCCCCAGCACCAAAAAAAAAATGGGGGTGGGGTGGGTGGGTAAGTAGCTCAGTGGTAGAGTGCCCTGGGCTCAATGTCCAGTACCACAAAACAAACAAACAAAACTTTAATGTTGAAATGCAGTCTCAGGGCTTGCTTGAGGACAGCCTCAGCAAGTAGTGAGACTCTCGTCAACCTAGCGATATCCTGTGTCAAAATAAAAAATAAAAAAGTAGGGCTGGGAGTGTAGCTCAGAGGTAGAATGCCCCTGGGTTCGATCCCCAGTAACACACACACACACACACACACACACACACACACACTGCAGTCTTGATGGCCCTCTTCAATACCCTTGTCCCTCTAATATTATTCTGACCACTAGGTGCCATTGTCCCAGCAGATGCCACACTGACCCCTTCTCTCTCTGTGAGATCAGGAGCCCTGGAGGAGGTCGGATCCAGAAGCTTTTCTCAGGGCGTTGCCAGCCCAGGGAGGCTCCACGGGCCATCCCCATGCGCTGAGCATTTCAGGCACTTTGCACTTACCTTGGGTGTCTCTACCCTGAGCCAATGGGGAACTCAGCACCACCAGGGCCACCATCAGAGCCCCCAATCCGGGGGGCTGCAGCAACCTGCAGGAGCACCGAGCTGGAAACAGACAGAGAGCAAGGAGGGTTGCAGTCGGAGCACCTTCACTCAGAAGGGCTCACTCCTACGTACCCGGGGCACGAGCCAGGAGCCGCTCCTAGATGCCCTGGGTGTGGCTGGATTCTGAAAAGGGAACCAGTAGCCGGCATCAGCATTCACAGGCAGAGGTTTGGTATAAAGCATGTGACACGTCAAGGAGTAAGATGCACTTGAAGCCGTAGGAGGAACAGGATCCTCATTCTGAACTATGGTGAGTCAGAGGCGTGGTTCTCATAGGTTTTCCTTGCCCTGGACTAGATCTTGAGGAGCCTCATGTTCCCTCCAAGGTGACTGCCCTCCTTCTTGCTTAGATGTTGTCTGAGCGCAAGCCCTAACCAGTGTGTAAATATCTAGGGGGGCTGCACTCCCCACCCCAGAACTCTGGATTAGCTCTGGGGGCTGAACAAGCAGTCGTACAAGGGACCTCTCCTTCCACAGGTGCAGTTGCACCTTAGAGGCATAAATGATGTGGAACAAGATCCATGAGATTTGCTTCTTATTTTTTAATTTTGGAACTGGGGATTGAACCCAAGGGCATTCTACCACCAAGCCACACCCCAGCCCTATTTTATTTTTTATTTTGAAACAGGGTCTTGCTAAATTGCTGAGACTGGCCTCAAACCTGTGATTCTCCTGTTTCAGCCTCCCAAATCCTGGGATTACAGGCGCGTGCCACCACAAATGTCCTCCATGGGATTTAATACCAGACATAGAATGGAAATAAGTGTATAACTGGGCAAATGACTTATTCCCCAGCAGTGCTGGGGATTGAACCCAGGGCCTCACTCCTGCTAGGCAAGTGCTCTGTCACTGAGCTACTTCTCCAGACTGCGCTTCCTCGTTTTGAAATATGGATGGTACGCCGGGTGTGGTGGTATGTGCCTATAATCCCAATACTTGGGAGGCCAAGAGAGGAGGATTACAATGAGGCCAGCCTCAGCAACTTTGTGAGACCCTGTTTCAAAATAAAAAATAAAAAGGGCTGGGGTTGTAGCTCAGGGGTAGAATGCCCCTGGGTTCAATCCCCAGTACCACAAAAAAAATTTTTTTCTTAACTTAGGTTTCTGTTAGGAACAAGGATTTCTGTTAGGAACAAGGATTAGGAACAAGATTTCTTACATGTTCTTGTCTTGCAGTTGTATTGTCTTTTCTATATTCTTGACTGATTGTTCAGTTTTGAATGTACTATCTTCTAAGATTGAGACTCTGTTTTCCATGTGGTCTAGTCTGTTTGTGATAGATTCAGTTTAATTGTTTGTTGTTTCTTTCAGCTCATTCAGGGTATCTGTTTGCTTCTTGTTTAGAGTATCAATTTCTTGATTGACATGGTCTTTCACATCTGAATATTCTCTCTGGTTTAGTTCTTAAGATCTTTGATCATATTGATAATAAAATTCAGAATTCTCAATCTGGCATCTTCTGTACCTCTGCATCAGTGATTTCTACTTTTATGAGGTTGAGAAGATTTATTGTAGTCTTGTTGGAGTATTTCTTATATTTTCAGGGTTATCAGTTTTGCAGTTGTGTTTTGTGGTTCACGTTTTATCTTTTTGCAAGTATACTCTGTGTAGTTCTTTACTTTTTATAGTGAATCCTGAGGTGGGATATGAATTAGTCTCTAAGCATCTGATTTTTGTAATTGGGCATTTAAACTCAGCCCTCACCACCTCTTTAAGTGGGTATAAATCTGACACATCTGAGAACTGACAGTGTCCTCTTTGCCTGGTCACTTCCTCTGGGCTGCTCTGTGGGCTGGGCAAGAATTGTCTATTCATGAAGATAGTCCATCCTCAATTTGACTGTTTTGTTGATGCTGATAGTGTTTAGAATTCCTACCTAATTCGGACTTCCTTTCAATTTGTGAGGAGTTGAGCCTCTTACCCCACTGCTCTCTGATCATATACTGGGGGTGTATTGGTAGAATTTGGTGGATTATCTTCTGGTCCATTCTACATTTGGAGCATCTGGCTGTGGAGTGCATATTTCCCAGAGTTCTGCCATTGTAGTTCAAAGTGTTCATTCCAGGTTCGAATGTTTATTTCCAGGTGGTCACTCTACTGATTTGTATAATGAGAGTGATGAAGAAGATAGGGGACCAGTGACAATTGGAAACAGAAAAATCAAATGGGAAAGTAAAAATGACTATTCTGACATCAATACCAAAACAAACATTCAAGAAAAGAAGAGGAAGAGAAAAAGAAAAAAAAGGAAAGAAAAGGAAAAGTTAAAAGGCCCAGATAGCATTTAACCATACACACACACATCCACACAAAAGAAAAACAAAATTAAAAAGAGATAAAACCCCAAACAAAATATAAAACAGGCAAACAAAACAAAAAAAAGAAAAATAGAAAAGAACAAAAATAAGGACAAAAGCAACAACCAAATTATAACCACAAAAATGATACAGATACAGAAACAAAAACAAAACAACAACAAAAAACCCCACAAAACTCCCGCCCAAAACAAAAACAATTTAGCACTTTGAATGAGGCTTGGACTTGTTAGTAGTGTGGTTTCAATGAAGGAGCCTTCTTCTGCTCTAGATATGGACTTCCATTGCCTCTGTGTGGTATACTCTGTGTTTACCCTTTAGCAAGCTGGATCCAGGAGGATCAATTTTAGATCATTTGAATCTTTTGTCAATTTCTTTCTGGTTTTCTCTAAGATGTGTGGAGTCTACCATGCTTCAGGGAGATTTGCTGATGGTCTATTGGGGGGAAGGTTGAGGGAAAAGTTCCTCTCCCTGTGTGCAGATACCCTTTATCCTGGTATCAACCTGAGAGCGCCCTGGGGCCTGGGCTTATGGTGGGATACACCCCTCTGAGCTGTATCCAGGAAGGATGGGGGGGCTAGAGAGAGGGCTTGAAGGCACTCCCTGGTCTGTGGGGACCCTGCTTGCACCTGTTTAGCACTGGATTTGGTTCTGTAGAGGGTCTCTCTAAGTTGCTGAGGGTCTCACTAGTTGCTGAGGCTGGCCTCTAACCTGTGATCCACCATTCTCAGCCTCCCAAGTACTGGAATTAGAGGTGTGTGTGTGCCACCACACCCATCCATTCCCCCACTTTCTAGGTGTCAAATTATAAAGATCTCAGGATGTTTGTTTATGTCTCTTAGCTTTTCTTTTTCTTTTCTGGTACTAGGGATTAAACCTGGGGACATTCTACCTCTAAGCTACACTCCTATATCTTTTTAAAACATTTGAAACAAAGCCTGAGTTGCTGAGGGTCTTGCCAAGTTGCTGAGGCTGGCCTCAAGCCTATGATTCTCCTCTCTCAGCCTCCCAAGTACTAGAATTACAGGCATGCACCACTGCACCCTCATTCCTTTCTGTTTCTATTGTTTAATCTTTCATACTGCCCTTGGTTGAGTATGAATTTTTATTCATATGAAGTTTGAATTTTTATTCATTAATTATCCTTTAGTTGCAAAAGTCTCACTTGTTATAGTACCTGTTATGTTGTTATTCCAACCATTATTAAAACACAGTATTTGCACTTGATTCATTGGCTTCTTTTTCCTACAAATCACTGATACCCTTCATTACTTATCTCTTTAAACCCTTTTATTGTGCACTAGAACACATTTGCAGGAAATATATAAAGCAATATAATGAGCAACCAGTCATCATCAAGGTAAACACTCATGTAACTGGTGCCTGGGTCAGGATCCTAAGCCCCTCAGGCAGCAGGTGGCTGGTAAACTTCTCAGCAGTTAGAAGCTCCTTTTACCTACAATGCCAGCATAGTTTCTGGTAAATAGTAGGTCCTCAATAATATGTGTTTTGTATAAGCATTTTACTCTTTATTTAAAATGCACTTATTGAATACTTTTCACCTTCAAAGATTCCAACTTGTGTGAAGCTGGATGCAGCCATGTAATGTGCTCTGGACAATGACATGTCAGAGTGGCATGGCCGTTCCATGGGGGATCATCCAGAGCCATCGCAATTCACTGAGTTCCTCCCTTTCAGCTGGGGATCGGGGGAGCAGATGTGGAGATGAAGGTGTGTTGGCCCGGCTCCCTGGGTAGTTCTGATGGGCAGAGCTCTCCCCAACCCCAGACTCACACTGGATGTGTACCATGAGCAAAAATAGATATAGGGATATTTGTTACTTCAGCACAGCCTATCCTACTCTTGCTCTACAAAAGGCATAGAAAGAGAAATGCTGGAAGAGACTTTGAAGAAGCTGAGAGAGTTGGGCATGGTGCCACACATCTATAATCGTAGTACTTGAGAAGCAGAGACAGGAAAGTAGCAGGTTCAAGGACAGAAACAGCAACTCAGTGAGATCTTATTTCAAAATAAAAGATAAAAAGGGCTGGGGGATGTAGCTTGGAGGTAGGATGCCCCTACATTTAATTCCCATTACCAAAGGAGGGAGAAGAGGAGGAGGAGAAGGAGGAGGAGGAGGAGGAGGAGGAGGAGGAGGAGGAGGAGGAGCCAGGGGAAGATTCGGGGGTGGTGATGAAATAATTCATAGTGCTTAATGCTCAAGGCTGTCAACTGGACCAGGTGTTAAAAGGTTCTTGAGGCTCTTTAAGGAACAGCTTCACACATTGTTCGTTCCCAACTCCTCCCTCCTTTAAGTTTAATCATCTTGTGGCTGGGCTCCATGTTTCTTGAGGCTCAGAGCGTGTGGACAGGGGGGAGCTGGAGAGGGAAACGACATTCCTTAGCTACCCCCACCTTTGACTCTCAGTGACCGTCATCTGGAGCAGCAACATCTGTTAGGTTGAGAAGACCCCTTCTCCTTAGGGCCCAGGAGGGAGAGAAAGTGAAGGGGCCAGGTATAAAGGGATGGGGGATACAACACTAAACTGGGAGTCCTAACCCCACTGCGTGTGTCCTATGCAGGTGACATCCTTTCTGTGACAGAAGAAGACACAGAGAAGTCACCAGCTTTGTGTCTCCTTTAAAGCCCCTGTCCCAGCTCTGCTTTGAGTCTCTGGGCCCCTCAACACAGTCAGTGGCCAGATGCACCCACGACCTGCTCAGCTCCTGCCTGATTCTGATCCCCCTCACACTCAGCACCCAGCCACGGTCTCACACTGACAAAGTTCTCAATAAATGTTGCTGAAACTTGGTGTATGGTAACAAGGTGGCTCCCACACTGGATGGCCTCCATGCCCCGGTCTCCTCTGGGATTTCTCCCTACACAGCATCCTTCTGTGAAATCCTAGAGGCCAATAAATACCTGGTTATATAAGAGCTGGACATGTCTGGTGCCTTCTTCCTACAACTCCAGAGCCTTTCCCCATCTCCTATACCCTCAGTTCTCTGGGAGCACGTATCTTGGTCCTGTACTGTGCCTCCAGAAACCCCCGTTTCTGATCCTACCAGGAGGGGGTCCAGAGAATGTTCCCTTCACCCTGGGAAATGCCCAAGCCTGCAGCGTGGGGTGTGGTGGGCTGGTTGAGGAAGACTCTGGCTAGCTATGATTTGTAGTAGTCAGTGCTTGAGGGATCTGAGGGTGGGATTTATGTGTTCTGTGTCTGGGGATTTAATAGTGATCTAGATTTTAAGACTTTTCAGAATTTTCATGACCTCTCCCCTTTTTTTATGGAGCTGGAAATTGAACCCAGGGCATTCTACCTCTGAGCTAACCGCCCCCCCATCTTTTTATTTTTTTTTTTTTTTGAAACAGGGTCTTGCTAGACTGGCTTGAAACTTGTAATCCTCCTGTCTCAGCCTCCCAGGCACTGTGATTATAGGTGTGTACCACCACACCTGGCTCCCTTTCTGTTTTTGAATGGCTGGATTATAATCATATAATTTTCTTCTGCATAGACTTCTCATGTGTTGACTTTGAATCCACAAGGAAAATGAAAAAGGTGAAGGGTCCTTATTTGTCTACTGCAAACTTTTCTTATCACCTTATTACATGACAGCTGACATTACTGGACAAAACAGGGCAGCAGGATTTACTTTATAGATTTAGAGGAAACAATGCTGATCGGGGATAATGGTAGTTTAATTTTTTTTTTGTACTGGGAATTGAACCCAGGGACATTCTACCTTGAAGCTATATCCCCAACCCTTTTTATTTATTTTTTTTTTTTGTGGTACTGGGGATTGAACCCAGGGGCAGTCTACCTCTTAGCCACATCCCCAGTTCAGTGTTATCTTTTATTTTGAAACAGAGTCCCACTAAGTTGCTGAAGCTGGCTGTGAATCTGTGATCCTCCAGTCTCAGCCTTCCAAGTACTGGGATTATAGGTGTGCACCACCAGTCCTGGCTGATAATGGGGGTTTAACTGGGCAAGGGCCATGTCTCTCTCTGACTTCTCTCAAGTTGAGTAATGGAAGGAGCACGGGCTTTGGAAACAGAGTTAAACATTACTTGTGCCGTGGCCATATATTGGGCTCTAGTGGACACTGCTTGCTCTGTAGTCCCACCATTTTCAGGCAGCTACCTGAAAATTATTCCAAGGTTCCTGCCACAGAAGGTCGCTGCTCCAGGCAGCTTCCTGAAAAATAGTCTTCTCTCACGAAAATGACACTAAGTCCAATATAGTTTTGGAGAGAATTATATTTAATAATTGGGGGGTCAGGGAGGAGATAGGTGACAATTCTCCTGGCCTTCGGTAGCCAGGGCCTTTCTTTTATTAAGGGATCAAACAAAGCAAACAGGAAAGAGGTCACAAGTTAAGTCTAGGGTGTGTCAAGGTGAACATTTCAGGGAGAACAGGAGGTCATCAAAGTTCACCTTTTGGTCCCATCCAGTCCAGGGAAGCTTGTCTGCTTGCAGACAATTTCCACTTAGCATGTACTGTGTACACGGTTAAGCCAGTCCTAAATGATGACCTCATTGTGTGGGCTAAGATGGCCCCCAACATGGCCATGTGCTAACTGTGTGACCTCACCAAGGCTCAGTTTCCACATTTTAAAAAGGAAATAAAACTGTGTCCTATTCCCAGGGTTTAGAGGATTAAAGGAAGCATTTTGCAGATTACATGAGACATGGTCTACTGTTTTGGTCCCTGGCTTCTCCTTCCTGATCCCTCACTTCATACGTCCCTGCTTTCTGCAGTCCCAGCTCCACTCACTTCTGTATCACTGGAGCCAAGTCTGCACCTTCGGCCCTGACCTCTAGAACACGGGGGAATCTGGTCCTGGGACGCAGGGCGCCACCTGGCAGGGGAGCTGTGTGAGGAGCACCGCAGCTTGCAGGAACTGGCCAGGGACCAGCGCCCAGGGCACATGGCCCAGAAGCTGCTTCTAAGAATCCAGGGTCACTCATGCCTGTAATCTCAGTACTTGGGAGGCTGAGACAGGAGGATCACAGGTTCAAGGCCAGCCTCAGCCTCAGAAACTTAGAAATAGCCTGTTTTAAAATAAAAAATAAAAGAGCTGGGGGTGTAGCTTGGAGGTAGATGTTCCTGGGTTCTGTCCTCAGTACAAAAAAAAGTAAAAAGAAAACAAAATCCCAAGCAAAGGAGGAGGAAGGCACCAAATTTGTGCATCAAGAGCCTCTCAGAGCTCAGCATGTGCATCAGGAGATAATGGCGTGTGTGTGTGTGTGTGTGTGTGTGTGTGTGTGTGTGTGTGT
>PVJS01010247.1:0-48492 GCA_004027185.1 Glis glis | reverse complement strand
TTTTTTTTTTTTTTTTTTTTTTTTGCGGTACTGGGGATTGAATGCAGGGGCATTCTACCTCCGCGCTACACCTCCGTCCCTATTTTTTATTTTGAAACTGGGTCTCATGAAGTTGCGGAGGGCCTCACTAAGTAGAGACAGAGAAAGAGAGACAGGGAGAGAGAGAGAGATAGAGACAGCTGAGGCTGGCCGCAAACCCGGATCCTCTGGTCTCTGCCTCCCAAAGTACTTGGATTACAAGCGTGTGCCACCATGCCCGGCTTTCAACCTCTCTTTCTATGTTTGGAAAATTTTCTAATATTACTTCTCTGAATAGATTGTTGATTCCTTTAGTTTCAGCTTCTAATCCCTCTTCTATGCCTATTATTCTTATGTTTGCTCTTTTAAGACTGGCTGAGATCTCTTCAATGTCCAATTCATGCTGTCAAATTGTTTTTTCTAATTTATATACTATGTGTTCATTTTTGGAGAGGTCATTTTCTAAGAGTGAGATTCTGTTTTCCATGTTCTCTATTCTATTGTTGATGGTCTGTATTGATGCCTTCATTTCAATTATTGCATCCTTCACTTCCTTCAGAGCTTCTTTTTGATTCCTGCTTATTTGATCCTTCATTTCTGTCATGCTCTCTCTGAATTCTTTTCGGAAATCCTACTGAACTTCTGAATTGTCTTCCTGGCAATCTTTGCACTTCTGAGTTGGCGGGTTCTGTTGTGGTATTGTGGGGGCTCATTGTTTCTTTTGTATTCTTCCTTTTCATGGTTTCAGGTTTCTTGTGTTTATGCCTTTGTTGCTTTTGGTAGCTCTTCCTCTCTCACTCTATAGGTATCCTATGTCAAATCCCTCTCCCTTTATATTTTCTTATCCTGGGGGTAGATAGTTGCTACCAGGTGAGCCTTAAAGGTGAGTGGCCTTTACTGAGTGGTTATTCCCACTTGCTCAGTATAATGTTCATTTGCAGGCCCAGTTCTTAGTCTCCTTCAGTGATTGGGACCCTTGCCTGGTGCCTCTCTCTACCTGTGTGTGGGACCAGTGCCGCTATTGCCCCTCTCTCTGCAAGCGTGGGTCTCCGCAGTCTCCACTTGGTCTGTCCCTGTGCCTCTCTCTGTCTACACCTATGGTAGGAGGCACCAGCAGGGGGCCCTGGGCTTGTGTCTCTCTTTGCCTACAGAAGCAGTGGTTGTTGCTTTGCCCAGATTCTTTGTAAACACAGAACTCCACGTTTTCCACAGAGAGGGCTGGTTTGGTCCAATTTTCCCCAGTTACCACAGCTGTATGTCCTGTGGTTATCCCCAGGGACTCTATAAGGGCACTGCGACCCCTGGGTTGCAAGTCTGTCCCACCCAAATGTCACCAGGGATTGTCTGCTTATCCATGCGTCTACCGCGTCCCACAGCAGACCCCACTCCCACCTCCTCCGGGGCAATGTGCACTGTCTCAGACCCCGTGAGTCCCTGTGGCTGTGCTGGGTGGTCTCCCCCTGGGACGGCTCGTTCACTTACGGTCTCGTTGAGCGCTGCTCTTAATCTCTGGGGTGGGGGATGGGCTCAGCCACTGCCACAGGTTCTGGTCAGGCCTCCGGGTCCTGGGGACTCTGCCGAGTGTGAATCGAACTGCTGCTCGCTGTTGTCACTGATGCTCTGCAGTGCTGGTTATAGAAGAGCTCCCTGGCTTTGTTGGTGGCCTGCAGAAGCCGCAATGCCGGTAGTCGCTGGCGCGGTTTGACCAAGATGGCGCCGCTGCCTCTTCTGCCGATGTATCAGTTCGGGTCTGTGTCACGCGTGGAGCAAGTCACTGCTTGCCTTCTCTGCTGCTATTCTGCTGCTGCTGGGTTCACAACAGGTCGCTGGCATCTCCGTTGGTCTTGTGTGGAAGTCACAATGCTGATAGCTGCCAGTACGGTCCTGCCGAGATGGCGCCGCTGCCACTGCTGTCGCCGCTGCTGCCGCTGTCACCGCCACCGTTTGGTTTCTCAAATGTAGAGGGGCCACTGCTTGCTTTTGTCTCTGCTGATCTGCAACTGCTGAACTTCCCATGATTCCTTGGCTTCTCTGCCGGCGGCGTGTGGAAGCCGCAATGCTGGTAGTGGCCGGTGCGGTCCGGCCAAGAAGGCACTGCCGCCTTCCCTTTGCAAGGCGCTTGGAGCTTTTTACTTTCCTCTGTTTTGTCTTCTGGCTTTGATTCCGTCATGTTTCAAACTTTTCGTTGTTTATTTCAAGTTTGTGTTGCCTTTCTTCTGTGGAGAGGTTGCTTTCACAGCGAATGAGGTGTGCGTCTCAGAGAGATTGTAGCGTGGTGTCTCCCTTGGTCGCCATCTTGGATCCTAGATACTCCTTTTTAAAAATAATGTTTGCATGTTATGTTTTTTTCTATCTTTTAAATTTTAACCTGCATATATGATTTTATTTGAAGTGAGTTTCTTATGGACAGTAAATAGTTGGATCTTATACTTTGCTAATATACTCTTCCAATAGTATATTAAACCATTTATATTTAATACAATTGTTGATTTGTTAAACTTAAGTGGATCATCTTATTTTATTTCATTTATTGATTTTTGCTCCTTTTGTTTTTTACTTGTTTTCTTTTCCTACCTTCTTATGGGTTTCTGAAACATCTTTTTAATTCCAATTTTTTGATAGTGTTTTTGAGCATATTACCTATCAATAATGTATTACAGACTATTAGTTTTATTTTTATTTTTATTTATTTATTTTTTTTTGCGGTACCGGGGATTGAACGCAGGGGCGTTCTACCTCCACGCTACACCCCCGGCCCTACTTTTTATACTTTATTTTGAAACCAGGTCTCACGAAGTTGCGGAGGGCCTCACTAAGTAGAAAGAGAGAGAGACGGAGAGAGAGAGAGAGAGAGAGAGAGAGAGAGAGCTGAGGCTGGCCACGAACCCGGATCCTCCGGTCTCTGCCTCCCAAAGTACTGGGATTACAAGCGTGCGCCACCACGCCCGGCTAGTTTTATAATATTATCACTTTGAATGAAGTGTAGAAACCTTGCCTACATTAAGTCCCTTTCCCTCCCTCAATTATAAGATTGTCTTAAATGCATTTAGAAACAAATTAGACAGTTTTAAAATTTTTGCTTTTATTATCAAAAATAATTTAAAAAGTTCAAGAGAAGAAGGAAAATTTATCATATTCACCCATATTTTACTTACCATGTTCCTCCTTCATGATGCATCTTTTTTTGTTTTTTGTTTCTGTCTGCTTAGAAAACTTATCTAGCTATTCTTTTTGAGTATGCACTTGTTAATGACAAATTATCTTAGTTTTTCTTCCTGTGAAAATGTTTTTATTTCTCTTCATTTCTGAAGAATATTATTTCAGGATATAGATTTTGGTTGACAATTCTTTACTTTTAGTACATGAAAATTGTGTCACTATCTTCTGGTCTCCATGGTTTCTAATGAGAAATTCATCATCATTCAAATAGTTTTTCTCTAGGTAATATGTCATTTCTCTGTTTTCAAATTTTCCTTTGTCTTTAGTTTTCACACATTTGACTATGATGTGCCTTGGTGTGGGATTTATTTGAGTTTATTTTGCTTGGTTCTTTCTAAGCTTGTTTGTTCTGCAGGTTTACATCTTTTGTTAAATTTGGGAAATTTTCAGTTATTTCATTGAATGCTTTACAGCTTTGTCCTTTTTCTCCTCCTTCTACTACTCCAATGACATGAATGTTAGACTTTTTATTAGTCCAATTGAGTCATAAGACGTTTTTCATTCTATGTTCTCTGTTTCAGATAGAGTAAGTCCTTTTATTTTATCTTTTAGTTCACTAATTCTTCCCTTAGTCCCCTCCATTCTAATATTGAGTCCATATATTGAGTTTTTTATTTGGATTTTCTGCTAAAAATCCATTTACCTCTTTTTTGTATCTTCCATTTCTTTGATGACTCTATTTTTCGTTGGCATCAGTTGTGTTTGTAATTGTCCATTTAAGTGCTGAGAGTAAGAGTGCCGGACATGATGTAAGGAGCAAAACAACAACAACAACAACAACAACAACAACAAAATGACAGTGGTTTGGATTAATCCCTATGGAATATTTTAAGAGGGAAAACTAGAAGAAAGTTGTGTGCCTATTTTGTACAAAATGTACAAAATTATACATTTTGAGTTGGAAAAATCTAGAACTTTTCCCCTTTTGTGCTTCTGCACACTCAATCTATTCTGCCCCTAATTTCTCCCTTTAAGAGAGGCAAGAAAAAAATCCAGGTTCACATAGCTAGTGAGTGAAGAAATTTGATTAAAATCTAGATATCTGGTTCTTTCAAAGTGAATTTACAAAAATATATTAGCATTTGCCTTTATATGCACAAAATCCTTGGAAGAATAAATAGGAAATTTATAAAGATGGTTGTTTGCCGCAGGCCAGAGCACAGAGGTGCTGGGGGAGTGGTAATAGTACTGGGCAGATGGGCTAGAAGGTGTCTTTTTAACTGGTATCATTTTATAATTTTAAAGTTTCATCCCTATGAATGTATTACTTAACCAAATATTTTAAAGGGGGAAAAAAGTGGAATTGGCGATGAAGAATTTGCTAGTTCCCTTCTCCAGAAGTATTCAGGTAGAGGGCCTGTGCCCATTAACCAGGGATGTTTGCAAGAGAGCTATTCCTTCCAAGAGTGAGAGGAATTTGCTTGCCTCTCATGTCCCTGTGTTGTGCTTACCTGAATCGTAGGTGTTTTCTCTATTCTCCCAGACATTCATCATGCACAATATACTAAGTTCATGCTGTAGTGAGTCTGTTTGGTCGAATCCAACAAACACTTTTTTGTTTGTGCTTTGTTTGCTTTTATGCCCACTAGATTCCTTTTGTCAACTAACAAGTCTTTGTGTTAAAGGAGATTCGGCTCAACCCCAAATCACAGAACTAGCATTAAAAAAAAAGTTCTGACAGAACTGCCAGATACGGCCCCTGGATGGATGGATGGATGGATGGATGGATGGATGCAGAGAAACCTACTGACTCACACTGACATCATCTGAAGGCCAAGGTTATCGGTCAGTTCTCCTTTCATGAAGGAGACAGATTGCCCAATATCCTTGTTCACCTAATAGTTTCACGCTTATGTATGGAAAGACTGAACTGGGCTGCTTATCTCTTTTAGCTTGAATTTTGTTCTGATTTGCTAACCCTCTTTTGAATTCTAGTTCTAGTGTTATTGACCTCTTGCCTGTTAGTATTCACATGAACTGATCTGTGGCTAGGTTTGATATTTGCTCTGTTCAGAATTCTGTTCTCTTCTCCCTTTGGGAAAAGAACCTCCCAAACAATAATTTTCTAACCCATTGTTATGGAGTTGCCTTTGTAATTATTGCAGCATCAATTTTCTTCTCTGTACAACAGTGGCAATACCATAGGATCTAAAAGGAACCCTGGTAATTGTTATCAAGTTAACCTAGTAAGGTCATGGAATCTTGTGACTTTTACAATATGTTGGAATTTGAAGATAATTTCATCTGTATATTATTTTTGAGCAAAGTTAATCAAGCTTGATTAAATAAAGCACAGTTATCCAAAGATACTTTATATAGCAAATGTATTTTCCCTCCTATGAGTTAGTCTGGGAAATGAACATTACTAAGAAAACATTGGAAAAGTTTTCCTCGTATTGACCTCATCCAACTAGAGTGGGTAGCAAATGACTCACCTTTTAGAAGTAAATAAATCCTTTCAGGTAGCTTGTGCACTGAGCAATATGCTGGAGATATTCATTGGTAAATGAGTTAAGCAATCATCAGATTTCTCCCAACTCCCAAAGCACACATGGATAGATAGTAATCCAATTAAACTCATTTTATGCTATATCAAATAGAAGCCAAATATACCTTAGGTGACATGAGACAACTTTCTATAGTGTTGGGGGATTTAGAAATTTTTATCAGCAGTTTTTGAGAGAGAGAGCCTTTGTGAAATTCTAATATTAACCAACATTAAAGGTTGTTTTTTAAAACTAAGCATTTCCCTAGGGAATGACTATTCTGAATTGATTGCTCAGTACCACATCACTGGACAAAAATTCCCCTGAGTTCAGCTACCTCTTGGTCACAATTATTTAGATAAGAATATTTACCTGAGGAGTATACCAAATATTTGTTATGCCCTGTTCCTTGAAACTTAAGTAATATTTATAGTCTTACTGATGCAATTGTAGGATACTTTTTGCTCTGGATTTTATGATAAATATCAACATTTACAAGCACTAATGCAAAATATATACAGTGCATGAAGAGTTATTTAAGATCCAGAAGAGGATAATCATATAATAAAACCATTTTTATTACTAAGAAAATATGCTAGTATGATTATCATATGCTTCAATGTTCATTTATTTTAGTTAAAGCACTTTACTAAGGAGAATAACTTTTATAGTTTGCTTCTGAATTCAGGCAAATGGTAATTAGGCTAGTTATAAAGTTCTTGGGCCACAGCTAAGAATTCTGTAATTTTATTTTCTTTTAGCAGTGATTGCTGCAGAAGGTACTGCTGATGCTAGCTGATTTAAACTTCTTCGAAAGAGACTTGATTGGTAACTTTGATATTTCTTTATCTTTTTACCTCATTCACTTTTGGTTCTCCTTCTGGAACTTCAAAGTATGTTAGATCTTCGCTGTATCTCCTGTATTTCTCACCCTCTCTTCTATATTTTTTCATACTTTTTATCTTTCCATGCTTCATTTTGATTGTTTCATTCCAATTTTGTTTCCAACTCATTAATTCTCTTATAAGCTGTGTGTCATCTAGTTTTAGACTCATTCATTTAGTTTTAAATACAGTTATTATACTTTTCATGTCCAAACATTTTGTTGGTTTTATTTTGTAATTTCTGTTTTTCTTTGTGTGTGTGTGTGTGTGTGTGTGTGTGTGTGTGTGTGTGGTACTTGGGATTGAACCCAGGGGCATTCTATCTCTGAGCAACATCCCAGCCCTATTTTTTATTTTATTTGGAAACAAAGTCTCACTAAGTTGCTAAGGCTGGCTGTGAACCTGAGATCCTCCTGTCTCAGTATCTCAAGTACTGGGATCACAGACATGTGCCACCATGCCTGGCTTGTAATTTTTTTATTTGTCAAAATTCTTAATTGGGGGATCTTTTTGAATGTATTAATAAAAAATGAAAGTTTGTATGTAAGAACTTCATCACCCTTCTCCACACAACTCTAAATCTGTTGCCTTTTACTTCTTCTGGTTTTTAATTATTTTGTGTAGTTACTTTTGATTGTGCTAAACTATGTATAAGAAAAGATATAGAATTAATTTGAAGCAGAGAATGGTGCCATCTATGCTTTATTAACCATATGTTATTTTTAACAAGAAGCTAGGGACACCAGTGACCCCAGATCATCACATTCTAACAATGGAGATTAATATGATATGAGGCTGAATTTCAGCCCCCGCACAGAGTGAACCATTTCTGGTTTATCCTTCCTCCTAGTGCTCAGCTCTTTGGGGTCCTAACCCCAGATAGAAAGTATGTATCTCTAGACTTCAAGGTTTTCCAGAATCTCTGCTAAGCATCTCAGCTTCTTTCCTAGAAAAGGCAGAAAAGTGTCCCTGAATGCAAAATGTACTTCTCTGGGTATAATTCATTTCCATGGTCAATATTTACTTATAGACAATATTGATGAATAAAAAAATGTCGTTTTCCCAAGCCTTAGTCATGTTACTCTCCACCCTACTCCCTAAAGCTTACTTCTTAGCATTACATAACTTTGATTAAGCTTACTTAACATTGATGAAATGTTAAGCATCTACTCTGCTTCTTGGTCAATCTTCAGCCACATAGTAATGTTGCCCTGGTAGATGTGCAAGAGCCATATAGTCTTTGTCAAGATAAAAATTTGAAGGAAGATTCTACCTAGGGATTTGGAAGAATTTAAAAATATTTGTGATAGGAGAAAGTGTATTTTTACTGATTTTTATTTATCCAACCTACATAACTACAAAGTAATGTAGATCACAAAGAGTGAACAGGCACATTTGATAAGCCTCTGACTTATTCATATAAAGAAAAATAAAGTCCTAAGAGAGGATAGATATAGACTCAGAGGCTCTGGGTTCAAGTCCTTGTATGGCTGCTCATTATTGATGTGGCCTTGAGAATGTCATTTAATCTTTTAAGACATTAGTTTTCTCATTTATAAAATAAAGGGATTAAGGAGTTGAACTGATTTTTTTGGTTAGTGAAATACTTTCTTCAAAGAAAATCTTATATAGAGATTCAAAATTTAAAATGCTGTTGTTCCTCAGTATCTATGGGGGATTGGTTCCAAGACTCCCCATGGAGACCAAAATCTGCAGATGCTGAAATACTTCACATAAAACTGCATAGTATTTGCTTATAACCTATGCACACCCCCCGTTCACTTTAAATAATCTCTAGATTATTTATAGCACTCAATGCAATGTAAATACTATATTGTTTAGGGAATAATGACAAGAATAGAAGTCTGTACATGTTCAGCACAGATGCAATTTTTTTCTGAATATTTTTGATCCATGGCTGGCTGAATCTAGGGATGCAGAGCTCAGGGATGTGAAAGGCTGACTATAATTAAGAGTGATTTTACATTGGACGTGTGTGTGTGTGTGTGTGTGTGTGTGTGTGTGTGTATGCACACGCACACATCTTAGGGCAAGTGTCCTGCTAAATTTGTCCTACCTTTGCATTTCAGTTATTCCCTCAGGCATCTCTGTGGAATCTTCAGGGCTCAGTGGGGTAAATTGTGCAAATAGCCTTTCAGGCTTTGCAGAGCACCTTCCAGTACTAATATTCTTTTTTCTTAAAATAGTTTCATTGGTGCATTATAGTCTCACATCATAATGCAGTTCATAGTGGTAGTGACATGTACACAGCACTTGGTGAGTTTTCCTCTGCTCCCTCTTCCCCATACATGACACAGATATTGTCATTGGTATTCTCACATATGTACATAATGTGAGTGGAAGTGTTTCCTTCATTAATTCTCCCCCCCAACCTCCCCTAGACCACCTCCCTTGCACCATTGGGGTTTCTCCTCCATTATCTAAAGTCCCTCTTGTATCCTGATTACTTTCTAGCTTCTACATGAGAGAAAACATATGACCCTTCACTCTCTGTGACTGGCTAGTCTCACTTATCATAATGTTCTCTAGGTCCATCCATTTTTCTGCAAATGATATTATTTTTTTCTTCTTTATTACTGAGTAGAATTCCATTATGTGCATATCCCATTTTTTGTAATCCATGCATTTGTGGATGGACACCTAGGTTGGTTCCATAATTTGGCTATTGTGAATTGTGCTGCTATAAACATGGATATGAATATATATTACTATAATATTCTGATTTCAGTCCCTTTGGAAAGATAGCTAGGAGTGGTATATTTGGATCATATAGTGGATCCATTCCCAGTTTTCTGAGGAATCTCCATACTGATCTCCATAGTGACTCCACTAATTTGCAGTCCCACCAACAGTGTATAGCAGTTCCTATTTCCCTACATTCTCAAGAGCAATTTATTGTTGTTTGACTTCTTGATGGTTGCCATTCTTATTGAGGTTAGATGGAATCTCAGTGTAGTTTTGATTTGCATCTCCCTGATTGCTAATGATGTTGATCATAAAATGGAGAACAAAAAAAAGTACAAAAGATCAACAAAACAAAAGCTGGTTCTTTGAAAAGATAATCAAGATTGATGAACCCTTAGCCAACTTAACCAAAAGAAAGAATCAACCCAAATTCTAAAATAAGAAATGAAAAAGGAGACATCACTACAGACAGTGGGGAAATCCAGCGGATCATCAGAAACTATTTTGAAAAATTATACTCCAATAAACTGGAAAATATAGAAGAAATTGAGAGATTTCTCGACACATATAACCTACCTAAATTGAACCAAGAGGATATAGAAAACCTAAACCAACCAATAACAAGCAAAGAGGTAGAAATAGCAATAAAAAGCCTTCCATCATAGAAAAGTCCAGGTCCACATGGATTCCCAGCTGAATTATACAAAACCTTGATAGAAGAACTAAACCTAATACTTCACAAATTATTTTGTGAAACAGAAAGAGATGGAATTCTTCCAAACTCCTTCTATGAGGCCAGCTTTATTGGATTTTTTGGATACAGTTGATTTTGACCTAAGTCTAAGTGTTTCTTAGGCTACAATAGTGGGTGGAAACAAGAGTTAAATAGTGTGATTACAACTACAGAGGATGGTGCTAAATATGGTCTGGACCTGTTGGCATTATAAGCCTTTGATCTGGATGGATTTCCAAAGATCAAAACATAGGATGATTGATTTCTCCCAAACAAGTTTTTCTGAAATACCTGAAGGAGATAGATTGAATGCTTCTGGGTATTTAATAATCTTGGGGAGGAGGAGTCCAGATATAGAAAATGAAAAAGCTATAATAATTAATGATGTGTATATGCTGGGTCAGAGATAGAAGCAAAACAAAAGTATACCCTATTTTGTGTACTCTCTTTTATCTTACATTAAGGAAATACACTATATGTGTGATGTGGATGTAGCAGGCTTCTGTGAGTACACCTATAGTTTTGTGACTTTTCCACAGGTTAGGAGGGCTTCTCTCTTCTCTCTTCTGTCTCTCTCTCTCTCTCTCTCATTTTCCCACATACTCTTAGGACTGCAGTTTGGATGAAGACATGGGATTGCTTTGCTTGTCTCCTAAGAAGGCAATAATTGGCCAATGCTAGTGCTGCAAAGCCTCTCCTTCCTAGCAGACAGTGACCTCACTGTGGCCTGATACTCATTAATGAATTTGAAGCACTTTATTACTTTTAAAGTCTTCTAGGGAAAGAAAAGTGAAAGAAAAGTGAGGGTTATAAAGCTGGCTATGCATTAAGCGCAGATATTTTGCAAGGAGGATACTTTTTTTTCTTTTACTAACCTAATAGAGAAATGAACTTATATGTATTTGCCAAGCTTAATTGTCTCTTTGCAATATAACTTACCTATGTCGTCCCTGGGAATGGAAGTTTAGGTCTGGTGGTGCAAGAATAACAACTTATCTTCATGGCTTGGGTGGGCTGAGGAGGGGATTTTGACAGATTTAAAACTGGCTTTTAGGTTGTGTAAGAATTCTAAATGTAAGACATATGACTTGAAAATAGGAAATAACTGTTCAGAACTTTCCTTTGGTATATTTTCCAGAAAGATTTGCTTGTAATTTTGAAAGATAGGCTAGAATTGAGTGGCCTTTAGTACTGTGGAGTACTAAAACAATCCAATCCCCCATTTTATAAATCATGAGGCTCATTAGTATGAGAAAACACAAATTGACCCATGCCAAAAAATAATTAGAACCTGAAATGATCTTTGTAGAGAAGTCCAAATTAAAAATTAGCCACAAGTTTTGCTAAATCCATTGGCAGACTTAGGAAATGACCTATCACTAGTCATTTCATGGTGTTCTGAAGCCAACATGGAACAAGAACATGATAATGAAATATTGAGGATTAATTCTGATTCTATTGTTTTTTTCTAGCCAATATTTATAAAGGAAGATAATATAAGTGGACCTCATTTTATGCAATTGACAAGGTACCTGGTAATATATATATATATATATATATATATATATATATATGTTAAAATACATTAACTGCATTTCAAAATGCACTTTGGACTATTTTACCAGCTATGTTAATCTTTTATAAATTAAGGAATATTTGAGAAGCATCAATCATAATTACTATATTTGTAAGTGCCAAAGTTTTCCTATTTGTAAATAAAGGAGAATGTTATGGAAAGCAGTGTGAAGAGGTAGTCAAGAGGGGAAGAAGGCAAGATCATATTGGAGGCAGAGATCACCATAGGCCTTTGCAAAGAAAGAAGAACATAGAACACAAAGCAGCTGCTGCTGATGGGCCACCTTTAAGGTATGGCATACAACGAGAGCAAACAATGTCCTTTTCCTTAGGGACAGTGAGATTAAGAACTGTGTCTATCTGGTGAGTCAGGTTCATCAGTCATTGTTCTTATAGTTTTAGTCATTCTTTAGTTATAATGTGCAATTAATATTTTCCTTTCAGTACCACAGTCATCAATGATGGCACCTCATAGGAGTGCTGTTTATTTTTAGAGTTCAAAGCAGGACATGTTCTCTCTTTATTTAGATCTCTTATCCTCCCAGATAAGCCCATACTGCATCTCTACCTACTCAGTCCACAATGAGAATTAAACCAGAGGTGTTCATTAATAGACTCAGTAGGTGAAGCTGCCTCACCCCTGAATAGTGCTGGGTTTGCCACTAGCAAGGCATGCTTTAGGGTGTTCTGCTGGGATCATCCTAGTCATCTCTCCATAGCCTCTCTGACTTTGCTCATGCTATAAAGTCATCTCTCCTTCCTGCAAGATCAGTTACCATGTGATAACTGATCCTCACCCTCATCTCCCTTTCCAGTCTCACGGCACTCCCTGAAAGCCTCTGAGAATGTTTATTCACAGAAGGAAATCTGAAGGTACAGAGAGTATTTGAGGCAGCTCCTCATCATTCAATAACTGTAAAAGACAAAGTGTCTCTTCTCATGTGGCCAAACTGTTGGATCACTCTATTTCCTGATAGATGGCTTTTATTAAAGAGCAGAAAGTATTTTCTCTGAGGAGGCTGAAAAAGTATGGAATACTGAAATGAACAAGGCATTTGGGGTCAGAAGTCTAATAGTTAAGTTATAACTCTGGCACATAAGAGTTACTTGGCCTTGTGCTTTGTTTTCCTAAGCTATAAATTAGGACTAAAAAAGCTTAGGTCCTTATTGGGGTTGCTCTGGTGGATGCTACTTGCTCCGTAGTCTCGCCAAGGAGGCTGCTGCTTTAGGCAGCACCCGAATAACTACTCCGTGGTTCCTGCCTTGGAAGGTTGCTGCTCCCTGCTGCTTCTGAATCACTACTCTGTGGTTCCTGCCACGGAAGGTCGCTGCCCAGACAGCTTCCAAAACTCCGTGGTTCCAGCCACGGAAGGTCGCTGCACCAGGCAGCTTCCAATCAATAGTCTTCTTGCATGAAACAACATTAAGTCTGATATAGTAATTTGCAAAATAATTACATTTAATAATTGGGGGATCAGGGAGGAGATAGAGATGACAAATTCTCCTGTCCATCTGTAGCCAAAACCTTGCTTTTATAAACACTTTGGACAAAACATCATAAAGATTAATCAAACACAGAAATCAACAATTATCACGGGTTACAGTAAAGAAGGTCAGTGAGGCAGGCATGTGACAAGCTTAGGGGAAGGAGGGATTAACCATTACTGGGTGGAGACGACATCAAAGACAGCACCTTAAAGATTACACCAGGTCCCTTGGAATATGTCTGCTTGCGGACAGATCCCACCCAGCCAAATACCATGTATCCAAACTGGGCTGGTCCAAGATGATAATCTCAGTGTGCTTCTAAGACAGGCCTTGGCCCTCGACAGGTCCTGGGGGCATTTCAAGAGCGATGAAGTAGAAACGCTCTGAAGATCAAAAGATTTATAAAATTGTTAATTATTAGTTGGGTGTTTGATGTTGAGGATGCCTGTTGTCAGAAAAATCCAGAAAATTTAAGATTTTCGAATTTTGCACTAACATTAGATGGCTAGAAATTTGAGCAATGTAGACATTTGGCTTTGTATCAGGGAGGAGCAGAAGAAACATGGAAACAAAATTTCTGCTTCACCTTTCTGTGTCTTCCAGATGAATATAATTGGCACCACCAAAAATTTAGACTACAGAAGAGTACTAGTTTAACTAGCAGCTCTTATTGATCTTGCTGCCATTTTATTCTTGCATGAACCCAGGAGGATGTTAAAAGTAGCGATAACATTAAAGGTCAAGTGAATTATTGCTATGGTGTTGAGGCCAAAATTCCTGATGGAGTTTTCCAATATTATATAAAGAATCATTCTTATAGGGCCTGTCTCAATGAATTCTTCTTTATTTGCCATCCAGAACTTTGCAAATATTTAACTTTCTTCAGGGTTTGGACTGCACAAGTGTACTTTATTATTTCGAATGAATGGAAAGTAGCTTGGTATCTGCAAATAACAGGTATGAGTTGAAAGAGAATGCATAATACAATACAGTTCTTTGTAAAGTAGCAGGTGGAACAGCATATAAGGAGAAAAAAGGAAGTGATTCTGAGAATGACATGTCCCTCACCAATACCCAGGAGAAGCTGTTTAAAGTAATAACAGCTTTTCTTCAGTGAACTCCTCCGATGTGCAAGGCATTGTGTGGGGTGTTTAATGTGTGAGTTCTGTTCTCCACAACACACCAAGTAATAGAGGATGAAGATCTAATTGTATTCAGAATCTTTAACAATGTTGGTATGTTATAATATCATTTTTTCAATTCCTTTTAACGATAACTCCAAAGATCCTTGATGAGAGGGGAAGGGGAGAGACCAAAACAGATTAGTTATGAGACGCAGACCTTTGTGGAAAGGCACGACTTATGGCATGTAATATAAACATGACGCATGACATGTAACATAAACACAACTTTATATTGTCTCTCTCAGCCCTATTTCAGATGCTGAAAGTAACTTATCTCTGGCTGTTGAGTCAGAACTTGGGTAGGCTTCATAACTTTTCTGCTCACACTAGTTTCATAGAATAAATCAAAGGTGCCAAATATAAAATATTAAACAAACTGAGCTTGATTCATGTCATATGGTTTCCTTTGTCCAACTCAGGCCTTCTTCCAGCTGATAGACAGGGTGGGAGCTTCAAGTTCGGCTTCTATCTATGCTTTGTGTTTTCCTTCTCCTCAGTGATCTCCTCTTCCCAGTTGTTGAGCTTGTTTCTGATGCTGTTGAGGGTTGGAACGGCAGGAATAAGGGGACAGAAAAGTCATCAACTTACTCTTTGGGTTGGGTTCATTCCAAGTTGCTCTCCAGTGGGCATCTTTTTGAGGTCTCTTTTGGGGTTCTCATCCCTGGAGACTTTTAGGATGGCTAACCTTGTCATATCCACATCCATATGGCATGGCTACTTGTGACTACCTTCCATAGCCTCCAGGAATCAAATGTTTTCCAGTTTTTTTCTTTGGGATTATTTTGCTCCTACAGGTGGCTCTACCTCACAGGACACAGTCTGACACCATGCCAGCTCTGTCAACCAAGGGACCCATATCAGATCCACCAAAAACACATGACCCTTGTCTCAACAAAACTTTGGGAGGAGCTGGGAGTGGTGGCACACGCTTGTAATCCCAGTACTTTGGGAGGCAGAGACCGGAGGATCCGGGTTCGCGGCCAGCCTCAGCTCTCTCTCTCTCTCTCTCTCTCTCTCTCTCTCTCTCCCCCGTTTCTCTCTTTCTCTCTCTCTCTACCTAGTGAGGCCCTCCGCAACTTCATGAGACCTGGTTTCAAAAAAGTATAAAAAATAGGGCCGGGGGTGTTGCGCGGAGGTACAACGCCCCTGGGTTCAATCCCCGGTACTGCAAGAAAAAAAAAAAAAAACTTTGAGAGGGTAACTCAATCCCACCATGGCCCTCCTATTGAGAGGCCTTCCACAGTTCACTGTGGCTGGCTCAGGCTTCAATCTTCTGTGCCCACCAACTGCAAGGACATACCTGGTCCTTCAAATGGTGACTCACAAGTCTCTCACTGTGTCAGAGAGAGACCAGGCAGTTCTGCTCCAGAAACCCCTCTGTTCTGGGTAAATGGGAAGAAACTAAAAACATGGCTCTTTGCACAGAAATCTCTCCTCAAATTCTATTCTGATTTCATTTGCTCTCTCTCCTCTATATTTTCGTAGTGAATGAGGTTACTTAGGGAAAAAAATCTGCTACTTATTGTTAGGAATAAATTCTACATATGGTGATCTGTCTCATACTCAATTTGGCATCTGATATAGAATATACTAGTGCCCCAGTAGAAATCAAAGCAGGAGAATTTCCCCTTTAATGGCAATCTGCTTTACAGTTCCAATAAGCATGATCAAGAAATAGACAAGCAAATTAAGAAATTGTAATGATCTTAATAATTGTAATCTCAGAGCCTAGTGTAGTTACACTGAAAGTATTCAGCAAATGTTTGTTTACAGTAGGAGGTGGAGAAGAATAACAGGTCAGCTTTTATAATCTGGTGCATGTATCCACATTTCAATGCTCTGCTCCTCTTCCTATAGCTTCTTCCAGCTTTAACCTTATGCCCCACTGATCATGTTTATTTTGCTTAAGTCTGCTAACTCTCCTTTGGGTAACAGCATCTGACCATAGGTATCTCTCTAACTTCACATTTGCTACAAAATCTGTTTTGTGTGGAGGTGTACACTCTGATAACGAACCCTTGTCTACCCCTACCTTGTTTTCACTAATTTATCAAATAATTATTGAGAACCTACCATAAGCAAAGCATTAAATGGGCACTGGGAATAGAAAGCTTAAAAAGACAGTCTTTGTGTATTAGCACAAATAACTGATCTAAATAGCAGACACTAAATGATTTATGAGGATTATCTCATTTAATCCTTAAAATAACCCTGCAAGTAGATGTCATTATTATCATTTATATTTCATAGATGAAAAATTAAGCATGAGAAGACTAAATAAATGATCTGGGCTCCCATAAGAGTATCATGTAGCTGGCAGTCTAATTTTTAATCCACTTGCTGCACAACTTCATCTACTTGTTTCTGCCTGATGTGTTGAATAATTTCTGTTTGCTTCTAGGACAGAGCTAGTAGGTTGGCAGTGGGGCTGGAAATGGGGCTGGTTATGGGAGTGATGCTCCCAATATAAAACAAGAAGATGCAATATTATGCAATGATAAAGAGCATTGGTTCAAAGCAGGGCTTAAACATTTACTAGCTCTGGGTATATGTGTTTTTCTCAACCTTATTAATGTATAATTAACAAATGAAAATTGTATGTATTTACAGTGTACAGCATGTTGTTTTGAAATATGTATGCATTATGAAGTAATTAAATCAAGCCAATTAACATATCTATCACTTATATACTTACCATTTTTTGTGATGAGAACATTTAAGATCTACCCTTTTAGCAAATTTCAAGTCTGTAATACATTATTATAAACCATAGTCACCATGCAGTACAATATATCTTCATAAATTACTAATCCTTTCTAACTCACATTTTGTACACTCTGACTAACCTTTTCCCATTACCACCCCTGCCACACACACACTGTGTTATCTGTATGCCTTAATTTTCTAACCTGCAGAATAATAATAATAATAATAATAATAATATTTAGTCAAGGTTATAGAAAGAATGAAATAGTGCATATTTTTTAGTTACCTTTTTCATTACTGTGACCAAAGTACCAGATGAGAACAACTTAGAGGAGAAATGGCCTATTTGGCTCACAGTTTTAGAAGTTCAGTTCATGGTTGGCCAGCTCCAAGGTAGTGACATCATGGTGGCAGGGCGTGTGAAGAAAAGTTGCTCATGGCAGCTGAAAGCAGAGAGAAAGAGAGGAGGGAGTAGGGACAGATAAAAATCCCCAAGGCCACATCCCAAGTCACCTACCTCCTCTAGCCACATCCTGCCTGCCTATGTTGCCACCCAGAAAATTGGTTCAAATGGATTTATCCTCTGATGAAATTAGAGCTCTGATTCAATTATATCACCTCTGAACATTTTTGCATTGCCAACACTCAAGCTTTTCTGGGGGACATTCTATATTCAAACCATAAGAGCATGTAAAGAATTTAACAAAGCATATGAAACTCAGCAAGCTTTCAATAATTTATAACTTTTATTTTTTGAGATGAATGGTTTTTTAAGTATAATATATTGAAGTTTTTTCAAGTAGCTTGATTTTCCTTTGAAAAAGCCTAAGGCTTTGCCTTTTGCTCGTCTAGAAATAGGAAACTTTTATTATTTCTATTTTAGAGAAGAGGAAGGCAATAAACAAAACTTTTATTAATATTGCCTGATAGTTTGATTTCTAAAACAAAACGAAAAAAACCTTCCAGAAAAGGTTTTAATCCTATAACACAAGAAGACCAGTGAAATCCATGTACTTTCTACTTAATTTGTGACTTAAAAATGACAAGGCTGCTGCACAGAGAGACCTCTCCCATGTGGGGCCCTCGGGCATGCTGATGAAGGTTGATGACCTCCCCAAGATGTATAAGACATGTGTGGGAGGACCCTATGATCCTAAAACACAATGAGGTGGTGGGTGACGTGGCACTGTTTTAGTTATAAATGAAAACCATTTTTTGCCGGGCGTGGTGGCGCACGCTTGTAATCCCAGTACTTTGGGAGGCGGAGACCAGAGGATCCGGGTTCGCGGCCAGCCTCTGCTCGCGCACGCGCGCGGGCTCGCGCTCACGCTCTCTCTCTCTCTCTCCCTGTCTCTCTCTCTCTCTCTCTCTCTCTCTCTCTGTCTCTCTCTCTCTCTCTACTTAGTGAGGCCCTCCGCAACTTCGTGAGACCCGGTCTCAAAATAAAGTATAAAAAATAGGGTCGGGGGCGTAGCGCGGAGGTAGAACGCCCCTGCGTTCAATCCCTGGTACCACAAAAAAAAAAAAAAACATTTTTTAAGGTCTGTGCTCGGCTCTTTGTAAACCTCTCAGAGTGTGTTAGTCAGCTTTCTGTCACTGTGAGAAATGCCTGAGACAATCAACTTAGGGGAGGAAAGGTTATTTTGGTTCATGGTTTCAGAGGTGTCAATCTATGGTTGGCTGGATCCATTGTTTTGGGACCTGAGGTGAGGCAGAGCATCATGGAGGAAGAGTGTGGTAAGGAAAAGCTGTTCACCTCATGATGGTCAGGAAGGAGAGAGATAGACACCTGGGGACAAGATAACTCTTCAAAGACCCCCCCCCCCACCAGTGACCCACCTCCCCTGACTACACCCTAACTCCTGAAACTGCTACCATCTCCCTAAAGCGTGACCATCTGGGGACCAGACCTTCAGCACATGAGACTTTGGGGACCATTCCCGATCCAAACTATCGCACATAGTTTAGCATTTTTCCTTTGGCTAAACATTGGTTAAATAGAAGATTATGTCATCAAAATGAATAGAATACTACTCTGTGACATTAGAGGACATGTACAATATTTTCAAACACATTCTCACAAAGGGAAATAAAGCCCCATTATATCTCTTTGGGGTTATGTTAACTCCAAAAAGAAAAAGAATTCATAAATTTGAATTTAAAACTATTTTTTGAAAAAATCTTTTGTTTTAACTTTAGAAAGAGAAAAGTCATTCTATCTAAAACATAGAAAAGAGACGACTTTCTTAGATCCCTACTATTCTACTTAGTTAATTTATTTTGAAAATCCATAGGGAGAAAATCCTCAGATATGAAAATGTCCTGCAGCCTCATACAGGTGGCTGACTGCCTGCCGTGTTTCCCAGAAAGCCCACTGATGCTCAGGATATTCTTGCTGAAACTCAGTAGAAACTTATCTCTTCCATCTTCTCTTCTGTAGCAAAAAAAGGGAAAGGTCAGTGGAGGGAGAACTTTCTTTCCATTCATCTACACATTAAAAGGTAGGGGAAAGGGGGGAAAGAGAAGACAGGAGTGCCAGCCTCAAAGATGGAAATAAAAGAGAGGCATGAAGATCAAGACACGTAACAGCTTTTCTGTGTCCCAAGCATGAAACTACATGCAGATTTATATTCAAGCAAATGAGTATAATTTTCCACACTTGCTAATACTGCACTCATCCATCATCTTAGACTCTACAGGTTCCAGGAAACTCCTTAAGGAAATGGCAATGAAAAAAAAATAACACTGGTATGGGTGGATTTGAGCAAAATGGGGTGAATTGTATGGAGCCCCCTGAAGAAGGTAGCTTGTCTTACCTCAGATTTGATTCTGGTCCATTTCACTGAGCTAGAGTATTGAGTTGAGGTGATTCAAGGTGATTTGGGTAAAAATACAAACTCAAATCAGTCAGTATAATTTTGCAAACTATGTGTGAGGTAAATCATGCAAGAGTTAGTTTTTTCCCTGACTCATGGAAAGAATGACTTCCAAGGTAATTAGGTAATTTTTTCTTTCCCCTTGATTTTGGTGGCTTGGCATTGGCACTCCCATGGACTGCAGAGTGCTTTCAGAGTCCATTATTGTCATTAAATGATGAACACTCTCCAGTCTCACTGATTCCATTAAGAATGACATCATGAACCCTCTGGTGCTGGAGCCAGGGTTCAAGGCTGCTGTTTTTCTTCTAGGGGATGTGCTCAGTTTCTTTTAATCATTTTATTAGCAAATATTTATGAAAACACAAAAGATAAAATTCGCATAAACACAAGGCCCCATGAGCCAAAAGATTTAATAGATTAGAAGATATGGTCACTAGCTAATAGGGAGTTGAGAAACAATATAAAATTCATAAGACTTTGCTTTAGAATAAATTTATGTAGTGATCTGATAAGCTAACTTTGGCAAAATACCAAACCAAACCAAAATGAAATACCTGGCTTTTTAAAATAATGTGTATCGTCTTTGGGATGGTAATATGTGTTCAATAACAAACTCCACAAAACTAATCAGGAGTCTCACAGAAATAAGCAGGAATTATGTAAAAGATAATTTATATTTACCTTATTTACTTTGGAAAACCAGAATGCACTGAAACTCAGTAGGGGAAAAAGAAGCATAATGGTAGCAAGGAGAAATGTGTGACAGATTTTATTGCTGTTGATCAACATCTACTTCCCCATCCTACTAAAGATAGGCTTGGTTATGTGACTTACTTTGGCCAATGAAGGCTAGCAAAAGTGATGTGTCTTACTCAGGCAGATTTGAGAGCTGGCTCACACTCTTTGTTCCTCTGCTGAGATGCTAACAATATTTCAGAAGAAAGCTCTTCTTTCAGGCTAGTCCCAGAATGAAAAGAGGTGCGGAGCTCCAATCAATCCATCATGACATGAGGCAGGAGTGAGGAATGAACTTCTGCTCCTGTAAGATAATGCAATTTTGTTTGTTACTATAGCCCTGTCTTATCTGACTGCTACTGAAAGCTAGATTGGCAAGACATCAATGCATAAATGCAATTCTGATGATGCTGATCAATGAGAACTGTGGAGAATCCTTCCCTCTACAGAAAACCAGCTGGATGGAGCTCAATAGCAATAGCAATGATTCTAAGCTAATGGTCCTTCAATAGATAGGACAATGCACTTATTGCTGGTTATATTTTATGTGTGTGTATATACATATCTACATGTATATATAGATTTTATGTGTATATTTAAATTATATATATTATATACATTTATCTATTTCAGTTAGCAGAGAAAGGAAGGAGAAAGGACTAAGCTAATTACTTGAAAGGGGGAAATAAGTAATAAAAAATGCTTGCTGAGCCAGGCATGGTGGTGCACGCCTGTAATCCCTGTATTTGGGAGGCTGAGACAGGAGGACCACAGGTTCGAGGACAGCCTCAGCAAATAGTGAGACTCATCAACCTGTTTCCAAATAAGAAATAAAATCAGGTTAGGGGTATAGCTCGGAGGTAGGATGCCTCTGGGTTCAATCCCCAGTGCCACACATAGAAAAAGATGCTTGCTGTTACTTGATTATTTTTCAACTTCACAATATCCCTCCCTCAGGAACTGGGTAGTCTCATCTGTGTGTGGTGGCCCATCCCTGTAATCCCAGTACTTGGAATGTTGAGGAAGGAGGATCACAGGTTTGAGGAGAGCCTCAGCAGTGTAATGAGACTCTCAGCAACCTAGTGAGATGCTGTTTCAAAACAAAAAATAAAAGGGGCTGGGGGTATAGCTTTGAGGTAGAATGCCCCTGGTTCAATAAGCAGTACCACAAAGAAAAGAAAAGAAAAGAAAAGAAAAGAAAAGAAAAGAAAAGAAAAGAAAAGAAAGAAGAAAGAAAGAAAGAAAGAAAGAAAGAAGATTCAAAGAAGGAAAAGCCCACCACAATTTGGTTGTGACCTCAGGGCAGGGTTTTTCTTTCATTCTCCCATGATTTCTTCCATCACTCTTATTATTTTCATTCCTCCAAATGCATCATAATGCTTTTTGCCTTTTACCTTTTTTTCCTCGAGTATGACTACTATCACTAACCAACACATTTTAATGTCACTTATTTATGAAAGAGGAAGAACCCATCCAAGGGAAATGTTTATGGTTAATATTCATCATTTATAAAGAACTCGCTGTTATCAGACACTCTTATAAGAGTTTCCCATGGTTTATCTCAATTAAATCCTCACAGCAACCCTATGACGTAGGTACTATTATTATGCCCATTTATCAGCGTAGGAAACTGAGGCACAGAGAGGGTTAGCAACTTGCCCCAAGTTTCACAGCCAGTGAATGGCAGAGTCTGGATTTATGAACCTAGAAAGTTGAAGTTAGGAACCATGAAGCCACGTTCCAGACCTGAGTCTGCCACTAAAGATTGGTGCACATGTGAGCAATTTCTTTTCTCTAGACCTCAGTTTTTCATATTTCCAATAAAAGGGTTGGCTTGAGAAGTCTTCTAGTTGTAAAAATCTATAAATATATGGGCCATTAAAAGAGCACATTCCAATCATTTAATATATGAGCAGGTGCTGTCACACACTGGGAAGGCCATGAGTTTTGGTCTGTCCAAAACTGTTACCTCTGGCAAGTCTCTTAATGTCTCTGAACCTGTCTCCTTATGTGTAAATTGTCAGAAATACCTATGTCAGAGATTTGTTACCATATTTAAATGAGAGCATATATATTAGGTTCTTTGCAAATTTTAAAGAATGATATAAATGTTAAGAAATTATTACCGTGTAAAAGATACTGTGCATCCACATTTTCATTGAGTCATCCATCCATTCTTTTATTGGATCCATCTCCCCATCCATTCATTCATTATTTACCTATTAAATGGTGAAGAGTATGGCTCCCTCCCTTGAAGGAGCTCACAATCTCATTGGGAGACAGACATACAAATGAACAAGTACCACACAATGTGATGAATGCACACGGGGAGGTTTAGAACACAATTAGTTTGTATGAACCACTTAAAAGCAGCCAGGGCAGCTTCACATTGGAGGTGGTATTTACAATGAGGTCCAAAGCTGTAATCATATAAATGCATGTTGATGTGGGTGATGGTAAGTGGGAAATATTCCAGGAAAAGAGCCACAATAGGCAAAACCATAGACCTGTGAGACAGCAAAGCATATTTGAGGACAAACAGGATATAAAGATGGAGGGCAGGAGAGGGGCAAACAGGTAGATGGAGCTAGGTCATCCAGGGTCTTGTACACAGCTAGTTAGGGAGGTCAGAATTCATCCCATAGAAGATGGGAATCTATGGAAGAATTTTAAAGGGAAAGCTGTGACTATATTCACACTAAAATGATCAATCTAGTAGTACCAAGGAGGGTGGAGTAGAGGGAATGAGATGAGAGGCAGTTTGATGGCAGTAGAGTAGGCTCTCCTGTTTATTGTGTGGGGCCCTTACCAATAGTTCTGAGACAGCAGCCACAAGAAAGTCCACATCTGCACAGGGTACCAGGTGGGAAGAGAAGGGACTGTAAGGACAAGTGTGCATCTACTCTGCCGGCGAGGTTCACTTAAGTATGGCTAAACTGTGTTGTTATTGGGAATTCATCTACATGCACTGTGCACCCTCCACTGCTCTGCTGGAAGCTTATAAGCCAGGGCAGCACCTGTGGTGGTAGGAATAGAATGGGTGGTACATAAAATTGATTTTACTTTTATCATTACATTCAGTCGGTGTCTCTTTTAAACCAATCCCAGGCAGAACTAATTTCAAACTGAGCCAAATTTTCAATTTTGTGTTTTTCCTTTGTTCTCTTCTTTGTTTTCTTCTAGTAGAAGAATCCGAAGGTGGGAAAGCTGGAGATCTAGATAATCCAAGAATCTTTAATTAATTTTTAACCCCCTCTCTCCATTGACAAGAAGAAATAAAAAACAGATATAGAAAGAAATCATATTTACATATCTTTCCATACGTATAAATATGTGTATCTACCTTTCCATATATGTAAACTAAAATGATAATTGTTCTCAAAATTTTATTGATAAATACAAAATAGAATAGACTATCATAAGGGTGTCAACTCTGGAACCAGGCTGCCTGGTTTCAAATGCTGGCTTGACCTTGGATAGGTTACTTAACTTCTCTCTGCTTCAGTTTCTTTGACTATAAAATGGTGAAAATTATAGTTTCTATGAGTTCAAAGGGTTTTAAAAGCTTCAATGAATATAAAAGGGTTGGAACAGGGTCTGAACCATAGTAAGTGATTAAATGATGTTAATTATTAATATTATTAGCCATTATTAATTTTCATGCTGCTGAGAAAGCAAGTTTACCTGTTCAAGGGTATTTCTAAAGGCAGAAGTATAGAATTTTAATGTATGGCGAGCAAGAGGCTTGCCCTTTACTCAGACAGAGTTGAATACAAGTCAGAGAACAGTGAGAGAGAACCTTAGAATTGGGGCAATTGAACTCCTTTTTGACTCAGATTTCTATTTATAGCCTCCACATCTTTTTTTCCCAGCAGAACTGATTCTGGCATTGACTTTCCCCTGTTCTGATCCTCCCCCTGATGTCAACTCACCCTGAGTCTGACCCCCTGGAACATGCACACAACCTGGTGCAGACTTGATTTCTAAGTGTTAGAACTTCTGGGTCCTCACCATTGGCTAAATGGTGCTACACAGGAGATATCTGTGTTTCCTATTAATAGAACTGTGTCTGGGTTGGTGCCAATTACTCCTTTACCAGAAATACTTAATAATCTCCTGGTTGATAATTTTGAATTGGCTTCTGAGCAGAATGGCAATAGTATCATCAACCTTATCTTTATTTTATATTGCTGAGTCTTTGAACATACGAATTGTTTTTTTTTTAATTAAAAGAATGAGTTGATCTATGGATACAGTAGGGATTTCTTCTACTTAGTTCACAAAGTATAAAAAAGGAAAGCAGTGAAAGAATTTGGCTAGTGAATTTGATTTTTAAAAACTCAAATTACAATGTCATTACTCATGAGCAATTTTAAAATTAAGATGAAAAGTTTGGAACATTTTATGAGTTATAATAAAAGAGATTGACTTTCTTAAAGTGTAAATAACACAAATTAATAAGAAAAATACTGAGAATGGAGCAAAGATGAGAAGAAATAATTCAAGGCAAAAATAATTAAAATCAGTAAATATGACAAATTTTCAACTTCTCTAAGTAATCAGAAAAATTAATAATAGATACTAATTTTGTCCTTTAAAACCAATAATGACAAGGCTACCATAAAACTAATTCTCTCTAACATTGCCTAAAGTACAATACTTCTGAAGTATAATACTTCAGAAACAGAATCTCAGTATGTTAGCCAGGGGCTTAGAAAACTCCATGCCTTTTGATCCAGGGATTTCAGATATAGAAATCTCACCTACAGAACTAGGAATTTTTGCATAGAGATGTTTATTATAGTCATGTTTATGATAGTAAGTAAACCCAGTAATATCAACAAAAAACAAAATGAAGAAAAATCAAAGATAAAAATCTGGGAACAAGGATCTTTAATGAGTTAAAAATGGGAATGAGCAAACAAATTAGGGTTCACTCATATGGCAGAATCATTAAACACCATACTTTTTTGGGGGGTTCTGAGGATTGAATCCAGGGGCTGTCTACCTTCGAGCTACACCTCCAGCCCTTTTTATTATTGTTTTGAAACAGGGTCTTTCTAGATTCCTGAGGGTCTCACTAAGTTGCCAAGGCTAGTCTTGAACCTGTGATCCTCTTGTCTCAGCCTCCATGGGATTATAGGCATGCACCACCATGCCTGACTTAAACACCATATTTTTTAATGCACCCAATTTTAACCATGTTTAGAAATAATTTTTAACAACATAAAATTGTATACATGATACTTGATTAAATATTATATGTGATGGACTTATACTAAGCTATTATTAATCATGTTTCAGAAAAATTTTTATTAATCTAGGGATATACAGATATATCATCATATATGCAAGTATATTAATCCATAGTCTTATAATGCATAATTTAAGATTATGTATTTTACAAAATGCATTCATATTGAGTTCATGATACATAACTGTACCATAATAAAACATTTATATTTTAAAAAGTTAAATCTACATGTACATAAACACTTGTATACATATTCTAGAAAAAGACTGGAAAATAGATGAAAATCATAAGAGTGGTTATTGCTGGCTGATAGGGAAGAAAGGACTACAAAAACTTAAAATACCTCAAGAAATTCTGCTACAAAAATGTGATTTACACATTTTTGCATCCTTTTCAACTTCAGCCCACTACAATCCTGTAAGTAAGTTCAGACAGGTATTATTTTCCCTTTTTGTAGATAAAGATGCTGAGGATCAGAGAAATGCTTGGTTTAGTCAAGGTCACCAGGTTAATAAAAGGCAGAGCTGAAATTTGAACTTGGGTTGATGGATGCCATATACGGAGCTACTTTCACTAAACTACGTTGGCTGTAAGGCCACGTGGTTAGAAAATCTATAACTATGGCGAGGCCAGGAAATGGTGGGAAGCTACAGTCATAATTCCTAAAAGTTTCACAGGTGTCCAAAAGAAATAAAAAATGCCAATTAATATTCTAGGTAGGCATTTTATGCAGAAGAAAGTTTCTGAAGGCTTAAGGAAATTATTTATTATATAAAACATATTAGTGCGCTGGCTAAACTGAAGAGCCTGTTTCATGAGTCATTCCTGAGGCCTTCAAAGGAAATGAAGTGGGTATTATCTCACTCTGCACAAAGGGAAACACACTCATAAATAAGGGAAGAATACTCTGTGCTCTCGCACTGTAACAGTTGACAGGAGTGAGGTCAACCTTACATTCCTGTCTTCCATGTCATGCGGTGACCTCACATGCACAGTGCCCTGCACAGGGCGGATGGCTGAGAACTCAGGACTTGGCGGATGAGTGAGCGCATGCCCTCCCAGCTCACTGGGATGCCTGCCTCTCCCATTGCTTTCTTTTCATATTCCACCTTGTGGCTCCAAATAAGAACTGGACCATTCTTAGCCAAGAGTTTTAGAATTAGAAAAATGAGCTTTGGAGTAATTTTATACTCACCAGGAAGCTATAGCACATGACCTTTCCACCTGTTGTATTGAAAAAGCGATACCATGGCAGATACAGGAAGTCTCTGTGGGGCCAGTATCTTCTGTGTGCCAACAATTTTTTATCTCTTAGGATCAGATTTATTTAATTTCATCAATAAATGCCCCTTTACATAATTCCCTCTTTCTTCTTAAGGAATTGTCTACTTAATTCAAGCTCTAAAAGTTTTTCTTTCTTAATTTTGTAAATATTTTTTCTTAATTCACCAAATCACTCTGCATAGACAAAACTAATGTTCCTTATTTTTAAAATGTGCAATCCCATTAATTTATTTTATGCTTGGTTCTATCTCTGTGCTATGACATATTGAAAAACATTCTGTACAAAGAGGACACAAGTAAATATTAATAGCTGATTGGAAAATATGATTCATGCATATATTGAACAGTAATATCAGTATTTTGGCAGACATTCTATACATTATTAAAAAAGAAATGCTTTGTGAAGTTCCGATAGCTCTTATCAATCTTAAAATCATTACCTAAGATGCCCCAGATGTAGCTAAGTTCATCTCTGATTATACCTTTCCTCACCCCCTTAGTCTCATATCTGGTTATTGAAGCCCTACATCTGGACTCTTAGCAAATGGGGAGGATTTATTGGCTGTATTAGATTACTGTATGTAACAATGCACTAGGTGCTAAAAGAATAACAAAAACATCTATCCATGTGCCAAAAATGTAACCTGTTTTTGTGTGTACCTGTTCTAAGCTCTTCAAATAGTTCTGTGGCTTCAGTAAGTTTATAATACACTTAGGGAAAGAAAGAAAACATACTCATTTAAAATTAAACAGCAATAAAAAACAAAAAGCCATCAAGAAAATATAAAGCATGTAAAAAGATGTACTGGAGGGGAGGTTGGTTCAAACTGAGGAAAAATCAGTGTTGGGTAGTCACCAAGAAAGTATCAGTGGAGAGTCTGCAGAAGGGACAGTGCAGTATGATGCTAATCGCATTGGCTTTGGATCACGAGAGGCCTGGGTTTGAATTCTGGCTTTGTGATCTTGAATGAGTTATTTCATCTCTCTGAATTTTCTACTAAACTGGCTTAGTAAAACTTACCTTATAGTTGTGTTGAAATAATTAAGTAAAGCAATCTATGAAAAGCGTTCAGCTTAGTTCTGGTTACATGGTAAATGCTGAATAGTGGTAACTGCTATTCAATCAGCTGGGGCTTGAATGATGGTTTAGATTTCAATGGTGGGAATGGGGACAGAGTGAGCAGGAGACAGGGCAATAAATAAATAAATAAATAAATAAATAAATAAATAAATAAATGCAGAAATTCTTCCTGGTGGAGCAAAGGTAAACACACAAGGGTGAGAAGGCCCAAATATGCAGCAATGTTTCAGGAGCATGTAAGTGGACTACAATGAAGGTTTTTTTGGGGGGGGGCTGAGGATGTTATACTATTTATCTTGAACAGGCACAGTTTGCTTCATATCACAACTAGTTGGCCTTAGCAGGTGGCTTGGCATCTTCTGCCTTTGGCAAGGTGAACATCCTGTGTTTATTTAGTTTTTTACTTCATGGTACTTTGGAGAGACTTATGCATGATATAATTCTTTTATAACACATCTGTGAGCTAGGAAGAGTGTGGAAAAAATGCATGCTGTAGACCGAGTGGCTCACAGCAGGTGAGTGTGCTGTACAGATGGGCCTGCCTCCAGGTTTCCTCCTTCCTGGAGCCTGCCTGAAAAAGCTCATGTGGCCAGTGTTGGCATTTCTTATCAGGCATTTGTTCTGGCAGAGAGAGAAAGAAGAGAGCACTGTCAGGGCTCAAGAAAGAGGCTCCAAAGTCTTTTGTAAGTGAATCATGGAAACTGTTTTACTTAACATGGAATATGAATCTGTAATTATGAAAACACTTGTACATAACTTCCACAATAGCAAGGTGTCAATAAACAGGTGTTTCCTGAGTGTTCAAATAAGGTTCTCTCCCATCTCTGAAATGTTTGTTTTCATGTTTCATGGTAGAATTGTTCTCTTCTTTGGACAGCTAATAGCTGTTTCCCTTTTCTTCCCATGAATGACTAGGTGAGAAGACATGGAAAACATCTCCTGAAGCAATGTAAATTTTGGAGAATATCTGTATTCACTAGTGTCATAAAACTAAAGCACAAAAGAACTCACTGGATTTCCTCATTGTTTTGGAAGCAACAGAAGCAGGGCATTGACTAAAGGACTTTTTTTTTTCAAGTGAGATCACAGAGTTGAAAAAATTGGGGCTGAAAGGATGTTCTGTGATCATCTAACTGATGCTTTATTTTCACAGAAGAGAGAAGCCAGAGAACTTAGGTCAGTGATTTGCAAACTCGGCTGCAGACCTGGATCCCTTGTGGAGATATAAAATCCACGGCTGCCTTGGCCCATCTCCAGAGTCTCTAATGTAATTGGTTTGGGGTGTACTTAGGGCACCTGGAGTTTCAAAACCTCCCTAGGTGACTCTTCTGTGTAGCCCATGATTGGAAACCATGGTGTAAAGTGAGATGTTCAATACTACTTGTGCCAATACACACTTCATAAGATATATCAGTGCACATGCCCAGATATATCAGTGGGAGCCCAAACGCCTAAATCTGAAGTGATTTCCTCAAGCCTCCGACCTTCTTTCTGCATATTGCTTTGTCCCTCTTCCTATCTGCTTTCCTTTTTTTAGCCCATGGCCCTTGCATTCTACTGCCTCTGAACTGTCAAAATAAATGATTAGAAAAGGAGTCAATAAAGGTGTGATTCTAAAGTGTAGCTGACTAGCCTGTAACCCCGTTCCTGGATGTATTTTAATCAGAAACAAAGGCCCTGCTAGAAAAAACCTTCATGATAACCTTGAAATGATAATGCAAAGACAGTTACTTACTGTCTATGAAGAGACCACCTGTTTTTTGTTTATTTCTCTATCAAGTAGTAGCTGGCTTATTCAGGAGAGCTTCAATGACTCTACAGACCTGAAAACATGTAAATATGCAAGCTTACTGGGCAATTGGCATCTAAAATGAAAGACTCCAGCTACAAACTCTCCAGTTGCAAAGACCAGGATTCTTTTATTCTATTGGGATATTTCCTCCCAACTCCTAGTCTTTCTGCAAATGGGAGAAGACAAGAAATCCATGTCTTTTTCCTGAAAACTTTGGTATATTTGACTGTGCCTGAACAGAGTGGTATCTTTAGAGATATGAAATCTGAGAAACTGTGAATTCTAGCCCCTTAACCTAACAGCTGCTTTGCTCTTCCACTATGTATGGTGCATAGTCATCAGATCCCTCACATGGTTCTGTCTTTCCACAAGGTTGCATTAAAGTAATTAGGCAATTATAAATACATATTTCTTCCATAGAGCCTAGAAGTCTAGACACTAATGATTCACTGACTGGAATTCCTATTGTCACTATAGTATAGATTTTCTTCTCTAGGATAATAGCATGCTGATATTTCCCATTATAGTTATTGTAAGATTATAGTTATTTGTGTAAATTATCAACTAGAAATATGCTTTAATTATGTTATAGTTATGGCAGGAGAGGAGAGAAAAGATATGGAAAAACAAAGAAATCAATCATGAAGACTTAATTCTGGATTTAAAAACTTTATGCCTGACTGTAAGTTTTGACCATGACTGACTGAGTAGCTTGTATCAGACTTTCTTTCCCATTAAAACATATATAAAATATGAAAAAATTAAACGACTAACTGCAGGAAATGAGCAGCAACCAAGGCAAGGCTGAGATCCCTAAAATGAGGGAAACATGAGCACTGGATTTCTTTCTGAGTCTGATTTCCAAGCAATTATATGGGAAAATAGAGCCCAAGCAGAAAGTAGCAGTCTTGCTGTCAGAGGAAACATAGACTGGTGTTTGGAGTTGCCATAGTGACGGCGGTGGGATGCTAGCTAGGAGAGAGGTACAGAGAAGAAGCTGCACAATTTACATAAAAATTTATATTGAGTTGCTGACACGTAAAGCTGTGCACTCACAGAATGAAGTTTCAGGAGCTATAGCAGAAAAAGGATGCAGGAGGTTTAGAGATAAGCAGAGATTTCAGAGGTTGTGTAGGGGTTGAGATTTTGGGCCAGCTAGTGAATACCTTGGTCTTGTTGAAATATCACATCCACAGGGGCTGGGGATATAGTGTAGTGGTAGAGTACTTATCTAATGTGCATGAGGCCATGGGTTTGATTCCCAGCACCAGAAAAAAAAAATAGCAAGAAAAAAAAAGAAATATCACATCCTGAAAATTAGGAGTATATGATTAAAAGTAAGGAAAAATATGAAATAGATGCATACTAACAAAGCCTAAAATCAAGTGGTCAAAGGATCAGAGTGATTTTCTATAATCTAATTGCCTGCCAGATAAAAACTTAACACTTTCTAGAGCAAGGAAACAAACTCCTTAGTCTCTATGATACATTATTTATAATGTCAAGCATATAATAAAAAAGTATTAACCATCCAAACAAACAGGGAAAGTTATCAGCAATCAAGAGAGAAAATAGGAAATAAAGGAAGACCCAAAGATGATATAAATATGGAAATTAGGTAAGGAGCTCAAACATAGCCATAACTATTATGTTAAAAATAAGGAAAAGATGGTCCAAATGAATAAAAAAATGGACTACCTCAACAGAAAATTGGAATTTAATAAAAAACATAATAGAGATTCTGGGCCTACAAAGTACAATATTTGAAATTAAGGTTTTTATGCCTGACAAATGACTATGAAGTCTGAATTATCATGGCAATTGTATGTACCTGCCACAGAGACTGAAACACACAGAGCCAAGTGCAGGCTTACGAGAAGTAATGTTTTCATCTTAAGAAATTGGAATTGCATATGCACAAGAGGCAAGTCTTTCTGTGGACTATATTGACTTGACAAATCAGATGAGACAACTACAAAATACGGCCTTCAGATGACCCAGAAGTAAATATTTAGTCTGTATATTAGTTTTCTAGAGCTGCTATAATAAAGTAACACAAACAGAGTGGTTTAAACAACAGAAATGTATTGTTTTACAGCACTGGGGGCTGGAGACTGACATCAAGGTTTCAGCAGGGTGGTTACTGCTGAGGGACTTGAGGGAGAACCTGTCCCACGCGTTTTTCCTAGTTTCTGGTTATTTATTGGCAATCTTTGGCATTCCTTAACTATTATGAAGCACATGGATCTCTGCCTTCATCTTCAGATGGGGTTGCCTCTATGTGCATGCCTGTGTTCAATGTTTTGGCCTACATTTATTGGAATTATGTTACTGTTTCATGCCACCCAGACATCTAGTAATTGAACACCTAGGCCTATTGAGGCTTCAGCAGATTTGGAAGGAGTCAGATGAAATGAAACTCAAAGTCCAGATGGATAAACTACATATTTTCTTGGTGATCAAAAGAATGAGGAGCAAGGAGTCTGGAATAGGCTGGAAGAAAAGATGATGGAATTAAAAGGAATCTGATTTGGGGGAACAGACTTGTAGGACAGTCATGGCTTTAGAGTCTAGCTATCTGATTGGGTCCTATTAAGGGCACTTTAAAATCTATCTCTTTGATTCCCTAACTTATATGAAATAGTTAAAACATTTTTAATTGGTACATTATTATTATACATGATAGGGGAATTCGTTGTTACATATTTGTACACACATGTAACATAATTTAGTCAATTTCATTTGCCAGTACCTCCATTTTTCCTCCCCTCCTCCCTCCTCCTGATCTCTTTCCTCTAATCTACTTGTCTCCCTTTTATTTTGCTCCTATTTTCTTTCTAGAATCCACATATGAGAGAAAACATATGACCCTTGACTTTCTGAGTCTGTCTTATTTTAATTAACATAATGCTCTCAAGTTTCATCCAAATGAAATAATTTTAATTGCATGTTGGTTTCTATTGGCGCTTGATGCTAATCTATGCTTTACACTTGTATTAACATTGAAATTTAACAGCATGCCTGGAAGATGATGTTCAAATTCACCTCCTGGTGCCACAGCTATAACTGGATCCTGGATCTCCAGATACCTGTTCCAGAATGTACATACAAGTGAAAATAATGCTCTTAAAACAACCTTAGATACATTTAAATTCTTGGTGTATTAAATAATTTAACCTTCTCCAAAGAGATATCTGATCTCTGCCTTCAGGTTCTCTTAAGCCCTTGTAATGTCATGCTTGATAGAATTGTCTTTGTGTAACTGGGATCTTCCGGCCATGCAGACAGTCTAACAATGTGATTTATGGTGGGAGCTTTGAGTCACAGGCATTCAACTTAACCTTGGGGAGAGCGAGAAACTGAAACCAGCCATGTGGGCAGTCAACTATAGACCCCCAATGCAGAAAGTCAGACCAAGGCAGGAATGAGCTTCTCTCAAAACTCTGGCAAAACTTGTGTATTGCTCTACATCATTGCTGTAAAAGTAATGCTTTCAGTGAGTCCAGGGAGAGAGGACAACTGAAAGTTCTATGTTTGGAATTTTCCTATCCTCTTTCCTATGTACCTCTTCACTTGGTTGATTTTAATATGTGTTTTAATTTAATCTAATATACATCTTAAGCCATGAATGTGAGTATAACAGCTTCCAGTGAGTTCTGTGAGTCTTTTATAGTGAATTATTCAAGCTAAGCATGGTTTTGGAAATCCCAGACTTGCAATTGATATCAGAACTAAGAATTGTACCCTAACTTCACATTAAAAAATAAATTTATAAGCTGTGCTTCTATAATTACTAATAGTGACAAGTTAATTTGTGAAGAACTGTTGATCTGAACAGCTGGTATGAGGATGATACTGATGGCTGTTTGTTAAAAGGAAGAAGAATCTGGGGTTTTTAAACACTTAATAGGTCTTCTAAGTACTGAGGTATTCATTCATTCATTCATTCATCCATTCATTCATTCAACAAATATTTGGTAAGTACTTTACTATGTGCCTTAGTCCTTCAATTGGGATTATTCCTACATTTTAAAGAAAAATGACAATAATGATGAAAGAGGAATATGATTCATTTCAAATAAGAATGAATTTGCTAACAGAGATAGATACATCAAAACCACCATGTCTGTCTTATTATAATTTTTGAAATTGTAATACCGGGAGTCAAGTGCTAGAGTTTGGATTGTCAGTGCCCCCAAAGGCCCATGTATTAAAGGCTTGGTCCCCAGATTGTGGCACTATTGGAAGGTGGTGGAACCCTTGGCAGGCCTAGTGGGAACAAATTAGGACACTGGAGACATGTCCTTGAAGGAGATATTGGGACCCTGACACCTTCCTGTCTCTCTTTGCTTCCTGACTGCCATGAGGCGAACAGGCCTCTGCTACGTGCTCCCACCAGGAAGCACTGTGCTGCCACAGGCCCAAAGCAACAGAGCCAAGTAACCATGGGCTGAAACCTGTGAATCCACAAGCCTAAGTAGAGCTTTCCTCTTTATAAACTGCTTATCTAGGTATTTCATCACAGTGATGAAGCTGACTAACACACAAGGTACACCTGGGTTAACTACTTCACTGGTGATTTTCAGAACTACGCATGATGTAATATTCATTGTAATCTTAAATTCTTGTTCATTTTCCTCATTTGTAAAATGGGAATAGTAACATCGACTTCATAGAATTGTTGAGAAAAGTAAATGGGATGATGTATTAAAAGTACTTAAGGCCAGCTACAAAATCAATATGTGCTATATTATTGTCAATAGTTTCAGGCTTATCTTTCAATAAACCATTTTTTTCCAACTGAATGTGAGGGAGTAGTGCTTCCCAACATCCCTACACTAATTTTGGTGGCTACTTAGTTCCGGGGTCCCTGGAGTTATTATAGTATCGAGTACACATCAGGGCAAGGCCAGTTTTGAACTGTATATTGCAACAGAGAAGAGCAAATGAACAAGTTTGGGATTTTTCTAACAACAGTGACCTCAATTACAGCTGCTTTTGCTGCCTTTTGTTTTATCAGTAAAATACCAGAAAGATTTAGCTATTGTATGTATGGGGTACAAAGCCCCAGAGAAGGAGAAATTGGACATTGTAATCTCATGGCTTTTAGGCAGAAGGAGGATTATGAAGCAGCTGGTGAGAATAAAATATTCATTAGTTTAGTCTGTAGCAACATTCGAATGTTTAGATGGTTTCTCATCTGGAGTAGCTCAAGCTCTGACCCAAAGCCATTTTAATTGTAGAAATTATATTGCTTGGGCAGCATGATGAATCCCTGGTAAATTGCTTATTTCTGAGATTTTCTTTATTCTTATGAAAATACATACTGGACTTTAGTTTACCCTATCAAATTTACAGGATAAAAGGTAGAGACTATATAACGCGAAAAGCTAGGCTAACATTTTATAAAATTAAAATGCTTGTCCTTGAGCACATTTAAAAAAAAACAATGTTGTCAAACATGGTCCCTCTTGCATGCCTGTGCCTTTGAACAGGTTTGCTCGTTTAGCTCTGCGCACTAATCTTCAGGTAATTATACCTTGTAGTGACATGGCACCATGGTCTATCCCTTCTTAATTCTAAAAAATAATGAATCTTGTTGGTTAGTAGGGCAGAGTATATACTCAGTAAATTTAAGTAAATGGCTCAAAATCCACAAGGATAGAAGTTTTAGGCTAATTCCCTCTTCTATGAACCCATGATCCCCAAACTCCAATATGCATGAGAATCACACGGGAGGCTGCTGAAATTCTACATGCTTGGGTGTGATGCATGTAAATGCTAATTCATGATGCCTGGTACCCGGACCAGAAATCTACACTTTAAACAATTATACCTTGTGATTCTGAATTAGGTGACTACCGTGCCACACCATAGGGATCATGTAGTAGGTCTTCTGATAGCAAAAGTTATTGGTTATTTCTACATCATCTAAACATTTGTGCAATTTAGGGTTAAAGCCATTCCTTGCAGCATTGAAGAAAATAGAGCTGATTTCCCATAAAAGGAAATGGAATTTTTTTTCCTCTGCCTGTTGATTGCACCTGCTAAAAGAGGTGGCATCTAACTGTTTTTGAAGTTTTAAGTTGAAGCTAAGCTTTAATGTTGGGACCCCCAGCAGTGACTCCTAATACCATATGGTATTAGGAACGAATGCAAAACTAATAGAGACAAATCCAAGTTTCAACCATGAAATGTTCTTTTTTCTGGAAAATTCACCAATAACCCTCTAGAGCCACTGATTAAAATACCTTGGCTCCACCCTATTCCTGCCTTTTGTTTAGGCTCATTGACTCCAATCAACCTTTGTAAGTAGTTACCAGGAAAGGACAATATTCTAGTTTCTCTAAGGGACTACTGCTCTTTCCCAGAAATATCTAAGCAAGACATCTCCTGAGAATAAAAAATTGCCTCTGGGTTCATTGGAAACGTCAGTCTCTGGAGGACAGCAGTTTCTCTAGCAATTTGACACTCCTACTTTGTGCTGAAATTGGAAGCTGCCACTTTTCTTTATACTAACTAAAATTCAGTTTTTGGCATGAACTTATACTGTCTCTTTTTAACCTCAAGTTTTGCTGGTCCTAATGGGAATTACTTTCCTTTTTATAGTGCAAGTGCTAGATATATAGTGTCAGAATAGAACCCAATGTACTGTGGGGCTCCCAGGCACTGTAATTGTGCCAGAAAAACAACAAAACCAGCTAATGAAGGAGGTTTTATTTATATCAGTAAATAGTCTGCATATGGATAAGTTTCCTGTAAACCAACAAAGATGATATATTAGGACAATTTCTTAGCAATGTTCTGAATGAAATGATTTCTTTGAATTTTCTCATCAGGAAAATGAAGGAGTTGGACTAGATTAGGGGCCAGCGGACTTTTATTTTCTGAAAAGTATTTGGGGCTTTGCAGGCCATAGGTCTCTTTCACAAATACTCAATGCTGCAGTTGAAATATAAAATTAGCCACAGACATTAAATAAATAAATGAATGGGCACAACCAGAGTCCAATCACTCCTTTTACAAAGACAGGGCTATATTTATCCTGCAGAGGATAGTTTGTTCATCCCAGGACTCAAAGGTCTTTTTTAGTGCCCCGATTTTGTAATTCTAGTTAAGCTAATTAAAATCCAGTTGTCCCTTGGTTACTTTTTGGCTAAGATCTCCAGTGCTGACCCATTTCTCATTTTGTCTACTAGAAGCCACTGAAATTAGAAATAATATTAGTAACCTTTACTAAAAAAAATAGTGCCATGAACTTGATAAATATTTTTTCAAATGCTATTTAATTGAGCCTTCTCAAACAAACCTAAAAAATGGCAATATTATGATCAACATTGACAGATGAGGGAAACAGTCTTAGCCTCCCAAGTACTGGGATTACAAGCGTGTGCCACCACGCCTGGCTTCTAAGTTATTTATTGAAATGCAGGCTAAGTAATTTATTCCAGTGGATTTAAATGTTACCTAGTTCAATTTTCTTGATTTTCCAGCGGGGTTGAAGACCTTTTGTTCTAGGAAGCTTTGGCTAAGTATGCCATGTCTGATATAGCCCCAACAGAGAGTAGGCAGCTGGTAAATGATTTGGAGTCAATATTTTGAATAGACTTGTTTTTGTCTTTAACTTCATTTTCTTCCCAAGGTAAATTTCATGTGACATAATTAAATAGAAAACTGAGATTTCTATGTTAGTTATTAGTGGTGTTTAAGTATAAACCTACTTTGCTGGGAGATGTTGGAATTATCTCTAGAAGGAAGTAAATTGCCCCAGGTTTACTTGGGTGCTTATTATTTTTTAGGTTCTCTGGAAAGAAATAAAAACAAACTATAAAATGCACAGTTGGGCCTCTATTCAGCTTTAGAATAAGAAAATATTTCTGTTATTTCAATTCTTAGGGTAAATTTTACTTTTTGGAGCATCTGTTAATTTTTCTTTTGCAAATTAGTCATGAAAACTTAAAACATAAGCATAGTAGACTTATAATTACTACCTACTAACATTTTTCTCTAGAGTTTTATTTGTACTAAATGTATAAAATTGATAATTATATGCATGGATATTTAATTAACTAAAAAACTGATTGCTGAGTAATTCTTATTTATTTTGAAAAACAGGAATTTATTTCAAGTGTTTGAATATGTTGAAGCATGGCTCTTCTAAGGTCGTTGGTAGGATATTTTAAACATAATAATAATTTAGAGTCATGTCTGACACCCAGGGTTAGGTAAGGGATAATGACCTCTACTTCATAGGGCTATTGTTGAGCTAATTAAATGAAACAATGGGTTTGAAATAACATACACAGTACCTGGAAAGTAGTTGGCATTAACTACCTGTTGTCATCACTCTTCCAATAATTTCAATATGGTATTAAGGTTGTACTCTAAAACAAGGGAATCAAGGTGTGAGAACTTCAAGGACTCTTAGAGATCAATCGATTTAATGGCTCATAAACAGATGGAGGACAGAGATGGCAGATCAGAACATAGAGCCACCGACTCGCTTTGCCTCTTACTCTTCCAATATCAACACATCATTTTACTTTATTATAGAGATAAGACATGCTTTTGTTTCTCATCCTTTCCAAATAAGGGAGAATCACATTTAATATAATCAGTGGTTTGGTAGGTAAATACTGGCAGCAAAAACCAGATGATGGTAAGGACTTGGCAAAGGTCTCATTGTTCTCATTCTTACAGATGTGAACATGTTTTATTTTTCATAGGATTATGGCTGTCAGCCTTTTAGACGTCAATGAGTAAGCACTGTATCTCCCTGGTTCCGCTCTGCCCTTTGGATCTCTTCTGTGTGGAGATTTGCTCTTATTTTCCCACCTTCCCTTCTGGGTTAATTTGAGGTTCCCACGGTCAGCCCATGGAAAAGCACATGAAATTCACTTTGCCCTCTAAATCCAGAATGGACACATCCCCTCAGTAGCATTTTTGCATAGTGGCTGGTTTGCTATGGGTTTCTTTTGCCAGTAAAATTTTATTGGTGAATTAATTTCTTTTTAACCTCTTTATCACCCTTACACATTGCAATTGAATAAAGAGGAACATACAGATACAATTAGGGATTTGTAAGTCATACAAACTTAGTCCACACAAATTTCAGCCTTCATTCAAGGGAATGCAAAACTCCAATAAAACTGCAGAAGAAAACCCTGAAAGTTTTACAAGAGACCAGTTGGTGGCAGCATAGAATGTGTGAGAAAACTATGAGCCCAAGCAGTTTTAAAACACAATTACTAATATATTGCAAATGGTTGAGAAACTACTAATTATTGATGAGAGCAAAAACAGGGAAACTGATTAAGGACACACAATTTAGTACCAGAAATAAAGGGGTTTGACTCCATTTCACTCCTCACTGGCTGTGTGAATTTGGGCAAGCCAACCAGCTTCTCCAAGCCTCATTTCCTCATTTATAATGTGAATAGATTTGTTACTAGATTTGTTTGGGGATTAAGGAAGATGCCTAGAAAACAAGTAGTAACTGGGGGAGGGTTTCATATCAAATATGAGCATCACATTTCACAGAAAATTGCTGTTACTTTTCCTTAAACCAGTAGGGTATGCAGGGGAGGGAGCAGTCAGCCCCTGCTTGCAGGCACAACCCAGGCCCATTGTCTACAGAGAGTTTAATAATACTAACAATGCCAACTAAAATCAGCCTGCTTTTTCCAATGCCATACACTGGCAACTCTAAACAGTGTGGTTAAAATATTCTTCCTCTTAAGAACTCCTTTGTTCCTAACAAATGAGGATTTTACTAGCAACTGAGCATTTTAAGACCCTTTACTCTCTGGCTTCTTAGCCTTTTACACTCAGTTCCGGAACCTCTCTTTTCATTCCAATTGGACTAATTGTTCAATTGGTTTGGATATACTCTCTTTTACTTATTCTTGCCTCTCCATTTTTGATCACCATTTTGTGTGTGTGTGTGTGCTTGGGATTGAACCAGGGGCATTCTACCTCTGAGCTATACCCACAGCCCTTTTTTATTTTTTATTTCAAAACAGGGTCTTGGTAAGTTGCTGAGGCTGGCCTCGAACCTGAGATCTTCCAGTCTCAGCCTCTCAAGTACTGGGATTACAGGCCACCTCCTTTTTTGACTACACTATTCCCATCACCTGAAATGCCTCGTAATCTCTCCTTCATTTATCTCAATATTACGTTTCCTTCCTGTGGAAGGGCTTCCAGTGGAAGGGCTACATTTTCTGGGAAGCTTTCACCATCTGCTGGATCCACAAGGAGGTCTCCCTTGTGTATGTAGCTATTTTGGCCCTTAGCATCTGCTGTCTTCTATTGAAGCATATTGTCTCTTCCTCCCAATGTTACAGAGACGCTCATTCACAGCGTGGGAATTTACTTCCATAATCTAGACCAGTCTTAAGTTTTCGATAGCATCTGTACACTGGTGCTCACAATTGTGCTTACAGGTAGTCACAACTCGTGAATATTTTAGAGTTCAAAATATTCAAATTCATAGAATAAACATAACCGGTGGATGGAAACCTATTTTGAATCGGAGGACACACACACACATACATATGTGAAATGATAAATATTTTATATACTGTGTATCCTTAAATAGCTTATATACTGTAATACCAACTAACATTAGGCCTTTAAAAAGGAAGAAATATAACTACCTTGCAAGTTTGGAAGCATGCCAGGTGTGAACTCTAAATTCTAGATTTCATTGAAGCTATATTTTTCAGTCCTTTTCTGTGGGAGCTAGAATTTTTTCATCTCTTATTTGCTAGTGTAAAATTCAATGCAAATTTTAGCATGTGATGGTCACTCCCTTAGTGGGAAAACACCAGGTGCATGAAAAAATACTAGGTCTTTGAACTTAAGCTTTCCCCTTGTGTTTACATCCTAACTAGCGACTATAAACAGTATATTTTCAATGTCTATCTGCCATTAGAGGCAGTCACTGTAAAATATCTATCTATATATTCTCATATTCAATAAGATGGCCATATACTGTTAAGTCCTTTGTGAAAAACTTGGCCAGATTCTTGGATCAGAAGTTCAGTGTCCAGAAGTACAGGACCTCAAAGGTACAGGTATTTTAAGAAGTGAAATGCACAGAATTTCACTTTATTTATAATTGATTTATTTAAAGTTAGAGAGAAACACAGTCTTATAATGAAGTCTTAGGTTGTATGTAAAATGAAAAGTCAAGATTTTGGCTCTGACTGGGTGTGGTGGTGCACGTTTGTAATCCCAGTACTTGGGAGGCTAAAACAAGAGGATCAGAGGTTTGAGGCCAGCCTCAGCAGCTTAGCAAAACACTCAGAAATTTAGTGAGACCCTGTTTCAAAATAAAAAATAAAAAAGGCTGGGGTTGTAGCTTGGAGGTAGAACGCCCCTGGGTTTAATCCCCAGCACTCTCCCCCAAAATAAAAAGAAACAATTTTGTCTCTCTTGCTCTGCTTTCCTATCTGTGCAAAGTTTTATTCATGTACTACATGATTCTTTCCTCTCAGTCAGTCTGGTCCCAAGGGGAGGAGCTACTGAAGGATGGGTGGGAGGCATAAGTGCTATGTTTATTCTACCTTTGATTCAAGAGGAAAAAGACACATGCCTCTTTGGGTATCTGACTCACATATTGTATGCTGGTGCCATGTTGACAATTCATCTTATGACAAGAAAAATAAAATAGACCCTTATCCCTTTTTAGATTAGGGTTGAATGTAGGCTCTGCAGTGAGGTAGTCTCAAGACCCTCAGAGGGAGGGTAGCTTTCTGTATGATATTCTAACCACTGAGTCTGCAGGAGTGATGTGTAATTGTATCCATCCATGTCCAACCAGGAGTCCCAAACCAAAGAGATAGTAATTTGAACAGAGGAGGTTAAATATTAGACTTGTTAACTATAACAGGGTTTGGAGCAATAAGGAAAGAATTAATGTAAATAATACTCTAAAGAATATAGGAATAGTAGATAGAGCAGTAACTATCTCAGAGGCTGAGATAAGACACTCAAAAAAAAGGGCTCCATCTCAGTCTGGGGTTGAGATACAGAACTTGTTGTAGAAAATACAGTGAGGTCACTAGATGGCAGAGAACTCACTGGGGTGCTGCATGGGTAGAACTTGCTGGAAATATGAATCCTGGATTCCAAGGAAAGCTGTCCATGAAGAGGTATCTCGTGTTAGGTACTTTTCTATAAAATCACATGGGTGTGGGGCAGGGGAAGCTTCCGCCTATTGGATCCTGCTGGCACCGTTGGGTTTCATCTTTTATGTTTTTTAGTGTTGTTCTCAGTTCCTTTGATTTCTGCACCTTTCCTTCTTCCTTCATTCCTTATGTTTGTTCTGGGATTATTTTGCTCTACTTTTTTTAGTTTCTTAAATTTCAGGTTTGGATCACTGATTTGAGGGTTTTCTTCTTTTCTAATATAAATATTTAGTGCTATGAATTTTCCTTAAAGTACTGCTTTAGGTTTATCCTATAAAATTTGACATGCTGTGTTTTCATTTCCATTCAATTTAAAGTCTTCTCTAATTTCATTTCTGATTTTCAGTCACGAGTTTAAAAGTGATTGTTTCTTTTGTAAATGTTTTGGTTTATTTTTCAGGTATCTTTCTGTCATTGATTGCCAGCTTAGTTATGGTTGGAGAATATACTTCACATGATTTCAGTTCTTTAAAAATTTTTAGGTTTGGTTTTATGGTCCAGAATATGGTCTACCTTGGTGAATGTTCTTCTGTACTTGAAAAGAATATGCATTCTGCTTTGTTGGATTAAGTATTTTACATTGTTAGTTACATGAAGTTGGTTGATAATTTTGTTTGGGTTTTCTATATTCTTATTGACTTTCTGTCTGTGGATTTCTATATTCTTACTGACAAATCTGTGGATTTGTTTCTTTTCATCAGTTTTGCTTAAACTAGTGTGTGTGTGTTTGTGTGTATTACTGGGGATTGAACCCAGGGGCATTCTACCTCTGAGTTACACCCCCAGCCCTGTTTTATTTTTTATTTTGAAACAGGGTTTCACTAAGTTGTGGAGGGCCTCGCTAAGTTGCTGAGGCTGGCTACAAACCTGTGAACCTCCTGTCTCAGCCTCCCAAGTACTGGGATTCAGTCATATGCCACCATGCCTGGCTTGCTTAATCTATTTTGAAGCTCTGTTTTTATATACATACAAATTAATTTTATATACATACAAATAAATTCTTGTTGAATTGACTCTTTAATAATTACATAATCTCCCTCTTTATTTCTGGCAAATTGTCATTGTCTGAAGTATATTTTGCCTAATATTATTGTCATTCCAATTTTCCTTCAATTAGTGTTCTTGAGGATCTTTTTCATTCTTTTACTTATGATCTATGCATATATTCTATATTAAATGGTTTTTTTGTTCAATTTGAAACTTTTAATTTGTATGTTCAGACTGTTTTAAATTCATAAAATTGCTGACATACTTGTACTAAAACGTCATCTTACTAGTTGTTTGGTAATTTTCTATTTCTTTCATCTGCCTTTTTCCACCAAATTTTTTAATTCTATTGAATTGAGTATTTTTATTATTTCATAATTATCTTATAAGCTTTTTAGCTTATTACCTATACTCTTTATTAGAAAAACCATTTTGTTTTAGTGTTGAATATATGTGTCTTATCAATTACACTATACCTTCAAATTATATTATCTAGCTTTAAGAACCTTACAACTGTATATTCTCCATTTCTTTTTCTAATTCTTTGTGTTATGTTAACATACATTTTAATTTCCATATACAATAAACACATCATTCATTGTTACTGCTTTAGGCAGCCAGTTACTTAAAGAGTATTAAAATGAGAAAATGAATTTTATAGTCATCTTTATATATCCCATTTCTAATTTTCTTCATTTATCAGTGTAGTGCCTGGGTTTTGTCTGGAATTTTTTCATTTTTCTTAAAAGAACTTTCTTTAATATTTCATTATAGGAAGTCTACTAGTCTGCAAGTAGTAATTTATCTCTTTTTATTTTTTCTGAAGAAGTTTTTACTTTTCTTTAGTTTAGGTCTAGACTCAGTTTCACAGTTTTATTTTCTTTCTTCAATACGTTAAAGATGTCACTCCATTGCCTTCTGTCTTGCATGGTTTCTGACATAAAGTGTGCTGAAATTCTTATTTTTATTCTTCTGTATGTAATACGCTTTTTCTCAGCATTTCTTTAAATTTTTCTTTTTATCTTTGGTTTTGAACAATTTTAATGTATTTTCATGAGTACATATATGTATAAGTGGGTGTGTGGCTTTGTGTATTTCATTAACTTTGGAAAATGCATAGCTATTATCTTTTCAAATAGTACTTTTCCTCTGTTGTCTTTCTCTTTTATTTTTGAGATCACAATTCTATGCATGTCAGACTGATTTTATTTCCTTAATCTTGGATGTCCTGTTCCTTTCTTTCACTTGTCTTTCCTCTTTGTATTTCAACTTGAGTAATTTCTCTTGACCTCTTTTAAAGTTCACTGATTCTTTCTTCAGTTGTGTTGAGTTTACCAATGAACCCGTCAAAAACATTCTTCATCTGATAGTATATTGGTCATTTCTAGCATTTTCTTTTAATTTTTTCTTATCATTTTCATCTCTCTGCTGAAATTGCCATGTGATCACATGTGTTTCTACCTCTCTCATCAGAGTCTTTGATGGCTTAATTTTAAATTCCCTGTTATTTTAAATTCCCTGTCTAACCCTTAGATTTCTGGATCATATCTGAATCTGTTTTTGTTGATGGTATTCTTTTATTACTCATAGCTGTGTCTTATAGGTTTGCATGCATGTCATTAATTCTGTGTAGGAATGTAGAAGCCGAGGTGGGTGAATTTGAGAACAGAGATATGGAAACTGTAATACCTTTTACCTGGTTAAACCTTTTGCACAGTAATTAAATTAATCTAGTCAGAAATTGAATTAGGATTGGGTTTTGTGGTTGTTATGGTTATCATATGTACCATATTATTTAGGACATTTGTATAGTCCTATTATTGAATATTCTGACTAGAGCCATCTTCCAGTAGCATAGCTATTCATTCCACTCTGTTCAATAATGTTTAATAATAGATAATGTTTAATAGTGTCAGGTCTTTCCTGTGGAAGCTTACTGCATTTGCTATATACTTGTGCATTTCTTTTCTAACTGATAAAAGCAAAACCAAGTTCTTGTGAGCTATTCTAAAACACAGAAGAAGAAATTTGGTCACATAGCCTCACATTTCTGCCCCTTTCACCACTCCTGCACAACACACAGGCACTTCTACCAAACACTCAAACTCTGGGACACAGTCATGAGGGTTTCTTCTTAGATTCTTCATGTTCACCCAGGTAGCAAGGTGTCTTTGTTTTTGTTTCCTTTTTTTGTGTGGTACTGGGGATTGAGCCCAGGGGCATTCTACCTCTGAGCTACACCCCCAGCCCTATTTTATTCTTTATTTTGAAACAGGGTCTCACTAAGTTGTGGAGGGCCCTCTTTTTATAAGGCTTTTTTTTTTAAAGCCATACTACTTTCCAAGATTTGTATTCCACTCCCATTTACCAATGACCGAAGATACTCTCTTTTTTAAAAATTTTATTTAATCCAATTTACTGGTAAGGGCAGCTGATAGTACAATATTTTAAGTCCCATGTATTTCTGAGAGTTGAAGTTAATGAGGCCTATGGGGATACAGATGTCCTCTTCCAGCATCCAGAGCTTTGCCCCTTGGGGTCAGGGATTCTGAAGCACACCCTCTGCCATTTTCAGTGTCAATGCCTAATAGAATCCAATGTGAGCAATGGTTCTGTTCCCTATTATGTTCTTATAATCACACAGAGATGCCAGAATTAATGATATTCCACCAACTGCATGCATATAGAAAGAGAAACACCCTTACTTTTGAATTAGAATAAAATCAAGAAGAAAAGGTACAAATATTAGCTTCAAAAGTTGTAGAAAAACCTTGATTTGGTGCTGTGTCTTAATTTGTGTAGTTCAACTTGTATGGAAAGTAGCTTTTCTGGTAAGAACCACACCATCCATTTTCTTGTTTGATCATTTTTTCTACCTTCTGTCTCTCTCATCAAAGACATTTCTACCTGTGAGAGTTGTTATGGCCTTCTTTCTCCTTAGAACAGGTAAAGTATTCTTGAATAACTCCTGAATTTCTCTCAGAAGAGTTATCGGTACAGACAGCCATTCTCTTGCTCAATCCAAGCTCATGGTTTTGCTTTTCCTTGGGCACTTGAGCTTCATTAGTAAGGAATGGTGTCATGTTTTGTATGCAGGGTACAAGGACTTTCGTGAAGCATTTGTCTATATGTGGGGATGAGTTGTCTAGAACAGACTGTATGAGAGCATAGATGCCTTTCTCATCATTGTTTAAGAAATACAACATTTCATGAATTATATTGATTTTGTGTTCTTAACAGGAAATTAATTCTTCACATAGGAATTATTAAGTGAATGATGAAAGTAAACAAATATGTACATCTTAGATAAAACCAGAGTTGAAGAGATTCTTTCAGACAATTATCCTACAAATGGATCTATTCTCATTTCCCTCTCAAACATTTTTAGTACTTTTGTCCCCTATATTTACCTTACATTTTTCAAATTAATTATTAATTTCTGTATTGTATTGTGTAACAGTCAAAAGAGAAACATTGACTATTAGTGACCTAAACTATATAGACTTTTCTTTCTTTCTTGCACACGGAGCAGATACCATGAGGTTGAAATGGCATTCTACAGCGTCATGGAAGGACCCAGGCTTCTATCTCCTTGCTATCTTCCTTGTGCATAGTCTCCATTCACAAGTTTACCAGATGGTCTAATACAGCTACTTTTCAGCCAGAAAACAGATGGCTAAAAAGCAGGGCAGGCATCCTCACTTTGAGAAAATATTCTGGAAGGTACTTTTGCTATTTCCACATTCCCCTCAGACAGTTCTCAGTCACATGACCAGACATAGGTGCAAGATGTGTGGGGAAATGTTGACATTCTGAGTTCCTGTGTGCCCAGCTAAAATTTGGGCCTTCTAGCATTAAAAGAAACAGAAGAATGATTGACAAGCAACCAGTGGTCTGTGCTACACACCACAATAGTGTGCGCATTTCTTCTTTTTTTTAATATACTTTAAAAAAAATTATTTATTTATTTATTTTATTATGTTTATTGGTGCATTGTAGTTATACATTTTGGTAAGTGTCAGGGTTTCAGAAACATGCATGCACACATTGCTCATTTATCCCTCCCTTAAATCCCACCCCATTCCCTCCCCCTTCCCTCCTTTCCATGCTCAGCATAGTGATCGACTCTGATAAGTTTGTTTATACACATCATGTGCATTAGTGTATTTCTCTCTTCCTCCCTCCTGTCTCCCTCAGTTAGGTCGGTCGCTTTCTTTGCTCAACTAAAGTTTTCTCTTTCTTTGACTGGAGTTCGTTCTAAGTCCCATTCTCCCTAGCTTCCACATATTAGGGAGAACATCCAACTTTTCACTCTGTGTTTGATTAATCTCACTTAGCATAATGTTCTCCAGTTCCCTCCATTTCCCTGCAAATGATGTAATTTTGTCCATTTTTATGACTGCATATAATTCCATTGTGTACGTATCCCATAGTTTTGTGATACATTCATCTGTTGATGGACACCTTGGCTGGTTCCAAAGTTTGGCAATTGTGAATTGTGCAGCTATAAACATAGATACAAATGCATTAGTCTGGTAGTTTGGTTTCATATCTTTTGGGTAGATGCCTAGAAGTGGTATTGCTGGGTGATATGGTAGGTTCATTCCCATTCTTCTGAGGATCCTCCACACTGTTTTCCAAAGTGGTTGCATAGCTTGCAATCCCACCAACAGTGTATTAAAGTTCCTACTTCTCCACATCCTCACCAACACTTATTGTTGTTTGTGTTTTTAATGATTGTCATTCTAATTGGGGTTAGGTGATATCTCAGGGTAGTTTTGATTTTCATCACCCTGATTGCTAATGATGTTGAACATTTTTTCATACATTTATTGGCCATTTGTATTTCTTCATCTGTGAAGTGTCTATTTAGTTCATTTGCCCATTTTTTGATTGGATTATTTTTTAATGGTGATTTTTTTAAGTTCTCTGTATTCTAGATATTAGTCCTCAATCAGAGGAGTAGCTGGCAAAAATCTTCTCCCATTCTGTTGACTCTCTGTTGAGGTTCTTAATTGTTTCCTTTGCTGCACAAAAGCTCTTTAGTTTAATGCAATCCCACATATTGATCCTTATTTTAGTTTCCTGTGCCTTTGGGGTCTTGTTGAGGAAGTCTTTACCTGTGCCAATCAATGTGTTGAAGTGTTGGGCCTATGCCTTCTTCGAGTAGCTGCAAGGTCTCTGGTCTGATTTCTAGGTCTTTGATCCATCTGGAGTTGACTCTAGTGCAGGGTGAGAAAGTGGGGTTTATTTCTATTTTTCTGCATATGGTTAGCCAGTTTTGCCAGCA
>PVJS01010246.1:0-48489 GCA_004027185.1 Glis glis | reverse complement strand
GAGAGAGAGAGAGAGAGAGAGAGAGAGAGAGCGCACGAGCTGAAGCTGGCCGCGAACCTGGATCCTTCGGTCTCCGCCTCCCAAAGTACTGGGATTACAAGCGTGCGCCACCACGCCGGGCTTGCTGTTTTTATCACTATGTCTCTGTACTATAGTTTGAAGTGAGGTATTGTGGTGTGCCTTTTGACGTACAGAACCTGTCTGGCAAAGCCTGACCTTCCTTTAGAGGACAGCAGGAGAGCCAGAGGACAGTGGAGATGGTATGGGCATCAACCTGTCATTTCCATTCTAGTAATGAGAGATACTATACTATCCATTTAAGTCCAACATACCATGATCCTTCAAAAAGTTTTCAGAATATCTTTTCCCAGTAGTTTTCATGTGTGCTGATACCTTCTGCTGGTCTTGTTTCTGCTGGTACACACTAAGAAGTTGGTCTCACATCTGATTCTTGACATTGTTAGCAATTCCCAGGTTCCAGTCCCTGAGTGCATGTGTCCTACATGGACAATCTCCTCTCACAACTATCAGGTCTCATCTACCCCAAAGAGATCTCTACAGTGTACTTAAAAGATCCACAGCCGGGCGTGGTGGCACACGCTTGTAATCCCAGTACTTTGGGAGGCGGAGACCGGAGGATCCGAGTTCGCTGCCAGCCTCAGCTCTCTCTCGCTCTCTCTCCCTGTCTCTCTCTCTCTCTGCTTAGTGAGGCCCTCTGCAACTTTGTGAGACCTGGTTTCAAAATAAAGTATAAAAAAAAAATAGGACCGGGGTGTAGCACGGAGGTAGAACGCCCCTGGGTTCAATCCCCGGTACCGCAAAAAAAAAGAAAAAAAAAGATCCAACTTTACTTTCCTGCCCCTTTTCCCTCCCACTTTCATTCAATTTCCTTAAGAAACATCATCCTTCTCTTTCTGCTTTATTCTCCTAGGACACATTTGTCTCTTTTTATTGGCGCATTGTAATCATACATCAAAATGAAGCTCAGAGTGATAGAGGCATAAATGCACACAGCACTCGGTGAGCTTCCCCCTTCCCGGTACACAATACTGAGATTGGCATTGATAATTATGTATATGTACATTGCGCCGATAGAAATGTTTCCTTCATCAATCTTGTTCCCCCTACCTGCCTCCCTCTCCTAGACCCTCTCCATCACTCTACTGGGAAGACATCTTTTTTTTCTTTTTGCTAAGGTATTCCCTTGATGGGTCAAAAAATGAATAGTGATTTTTCTTTTAAAAACCAGCTTATGGAGATATGATTGACATATGAGGCTGTACATGTTTAATGTATACAATGGAATGAGCTTGGAGCTACACACCTGTGAAAGCATCACCACAATCTATACCATAAATATATCTATCCCTTCCAGAAGTTTCTTCCCATCCTCTTTATTCATTATTATTTTTCATGAGCAACAAACACACAACATAAGATCTATCCTCTTAGCAATTTGTAAACTATAGGCATTATGTTGTACAGTAGGTATCTAGGACCTAATCATCTTGTACAGCTGAAATGTATACCCTTTGACTATTTCTCCTCCCCTTTCTCCTTGGCAACCAACATTTTACTCTCTGCTTTTAAGAGTTTTACTATTTTAGATTCATCATAAATAAGTGGTGTCAAAGTAGTATTTATCCTTCTTAAAATTGATAATTTATTAAAGTTGCTAAAAGAGTATGCAAATGTACATTTCTCCTGAGGGGAATTTTTTATTAGAGTGAAATTGCCACTTGACTTAAAAAATGTTTTTGTTTTTCAGAAAAGTGGATGGGGAGATGGAGAAACATTTGTGTTTTTTTTTAATTGTTGTTGTTGTTCAAATATATGATGCAAGGTGTTTTTCTACCTGCTGTTTATGTGACTATAGTCTGGCTCAATAATAATACTTTTCTCAGCCCTAGAAGAAGAGCAAAACACTTTGGTAAAAAAAAAATAGTGCCTCATCTTACAATTTGACATAGATATTGCTTGAATAAACCCCAAATGTAAAATGCTTGCTTTTTCTCTCTTTCCTGTCCTCTCCCCTTCTTCCTTTCTTTCCCCCTTCCTACTTCCTTGGTTTTTTTTTTTCTTTTTCATTATTTCTTTTGCTCCTTCCAAGTAAACCAATGTCTAAGAGAGACTCACATGGATTTCTGAGTGAACTGAAGAACTGAATGGACCCAAAATGAATTTGAGCAATAACAGCCATGTTCACGGGCAGCCTGTTTTGCATTGAGACCTAGGGTCCTGGAATGAAAATGTGAAGAATTTGCTCTTTCATACTTGGATTGGAGGAGGGGAAACTCAATTCAATTTCCTTAAGAACCCATTAGCTAATGAATGGTTTTTCAATGTTCCCAGAAAAGTTTGGCTCAGATGCTCTTATGGGCAACTGCTCAGTTTAGAAGAGACCAAAGTAGAGATGCACTAGGAAAGACGTGACCCGCAGAGACTCACATTGTAAGTCAGAATGCATCATTTGGTAGAAATCCAATATCAAAGAGCTGGACTGAAGAAAATGCAGCCATAAATTCTTCTATGTGAGCAACAAGGCTTTTGAAATTTGTAATTCTTTGCTTTGAAAGGTGAGCAAGTGATTGAGTGCCTTGAGCACCTGTATGTGTTGTATGCTTTGTGAATAAGAAATTTATAGGAATGGCCCATTTCTTGAATCTACAAACATCTACCTCTCTAATATCGAGCTTAAGGCTCAAATATTTGCATCATAAACTCGGAAGGACAAAGTCATAAGGACCACATAACTGAAGGTTCAAATCATATATTTCTTGAAGACGCTGCTCTTAACCCTCTAGGGAATATGATCCCTTCCTAGTAACCATGATATCTTGCTACCCTTTTTAAAAAAATTTATTGTTTGTCTACTTCCATTAGGATGCAAGTTCACTGTGCTTTGGGAACAGGAACTTAGCTTGTCTCATATCTCTACAACTTATAACAAATTCCAGAACACAGAAGTTATTCGATATTTAACTGAATGCCTAACTCACTGATTAACAAACATTCTTATGAATGGTACCCCTAAAGGTGCATTTTTAAATCTCTAGCTCTAAGGATAGATTTCATGTGTGGGGGGGGTAACTTCATAAGTTTTGTGAATGAATGAATGAATGAATGAATGAACGAATAAATGGCTGACTGATTGAAGAGCACAAGTACACAATCAATCTGAAAATTCAACATAGGCTGAGAGTATAAACCCAGAGTTTTGAAATTCTATAAACTGACATAGACACATTTCAAGGGCACTTCATTTTTTACACGTGAGAATATAATTAGATCTTTTCTATCAAAGGAATAGCCTGACTTAGGCCCCATTTTGTAAAACTGCCATTGTGTAACCTTGTGTGAACTTGTATTTTTTGTGAAGATAGTATTTCCTGGAAATTGTGAGTGTCAACCCCTCCCCCGGCATCCCCTTCAGCCAATTACGTAAAGATTGTGAGGCTACTTTTCCATCAATAGGATCACAGCACAGAAGCCCTGCACTGGAAATAAAATACCCAGCAGTTTTCCGCCATGCTGTTTCTGCATGCCTGACTTTACTGGTGTCAGGATCCCTTTTTGCAAAAAGTAAAATTCACCTTGCCGAGCTGCTTTCAAATACATGTCTTTTCTTATGAGGCCATAGAAATTTATTTCTAACATTATCTCAGTCACCACAAACCATTAGCATCACCCTGGATGTGACAGATATGGGCACTATGATGGGCACTAGGAGAATTCTTCATGTGGTAGGCAGAATAATGACCTTTTGAAGATACTCACATCCTAACCTCAGGGCCCATGAATATGTAATTTACATAGCAAAAAAGAACTTTTCAAATGTGATTATGAAATGGAGGGATTATCCTAGTTGACTCAATGTAATTACAAGTGTACCCATATGGAAGAGGTGTCAGAGTCAGAGCAGGTGATATAACAATAGAGGCGAGGGTAGAAATGATGCAGGATTTTGAGCCCACAGATGTGGCAGTCTCTAGAAGCTAGAAAAGGCAAGAACATATCCTTCTTGTTTCCATGAGCTTCCAGAAAGAGCTCAGTCCTGTGGACACCCTGATGTTAAACCAGTAAAATCCATTTGCGACTTTTGACCTTCAGAACTACAAGATACTAAGTCTACATTCTTTAGTAGTAACTTAGCTAATTTAACCACCTCATGATGGTTTCCCCAATTTCTCATTCTTACATCCTCCATGCACCAACTAAATTAATTTTCTTATCAAGCCACTTGACCACTGAGTTAGAATCTCAAGAGTGTTCCGGGCTAAAGAATCTATCATAACTATTCCCCAGGGAACCAAACTAGTGTTTACTCTGCTTAGAAACCTTCAGTCCCTCCACATTCCTGCCGCACACAGCCCATCCTTGGAAGCTGGCATATGAGTAAGCCTTTTGTTATTTTAATGCTACTTTTACTTTGTATCTGTGGCTACTTATCCTCCAAAAAAAAGTGAATTAAATGGTCTAGCATACTCTATGCCTTCTTGTTTTTGCACTTTTTCCATGGCACTTTTGTTCCTAAATTGTGCTTCTGACAATCTATCAAATTTTATTTTCCCTCAAAGTGCAGTCCAAAAACCATGTTCTAGCACATTAATTCAAATTTGTCTCTCTCTCCTTTGAGTTCTTATATTTATCCATTCATTTTTTCTAAAAGAAATATATTTACAAAACACATCTGTGTGCCAACTAATTTTCTGGTGATATAGGGTAAAACTAAAGAGAGAATGTCTCTTTTATGTGACTTACAGTTCAGTGAGGGAGGCAGATATTAGAACTATATAATTAATCATTAAAATAAAAGTGTTCAAGGGAAAAACTCACAGTGCTTTAGAACCCACAACAGGTCTAGTTAACCAGCCCAGGAAGGCTAGAGAAGGCTTCCCTGACTTATCTCAGATCTCAAGGTTGACAAGGGGTTATGTTGGGGTGAGAACAGGGAATAGCCCAGGCAAAGGATCAGCCTATGCAAAGATCTAGTAACAGGAATGAACCTACAGCACCTGAAAGAATGGATGGAAGCTGTTGTGAATGGTCCACAAAGAGTGAGAAGAAGCCCAGAGTTAGAGAATATGCAAAAACTTAAAATTTCAGGGTGTGTCAGGCCATATTATGGGGTCATAAGACCAGTGTTTGTGATATTTTAAGCCAGAGGATAGAACAATAAGATATGCAATTCACAAAGATACCGAGTGCAGAGTAGAAATTAATTATAATTGTAATTAATTATAAATAATAATGCCAAAAAAGGATCAACCGAAGTAGTCTAGGCACAAGCTCATGATAGCGTGGACTCAAGTGGTAATTGTGATGGTGGAAATGGAGAGAGGTAGACAGAATTGGTAGCATTTGGGACGTAGTGACAGTAGGACATAATGAAGGACTAGATTTAGAGGAAAAGTGAGAAGAGAGAAGGGAGGTATCTGCAGGGTTTTTGGCCTAAAATATAGAATCAAAGGTGGTAGAAACATTGTGAGAAAACCAGTTTTGAAGCTTTGGTGAGTATAAGATACCAATTGCTTTAATTGTTTACTAATGTGGTATCTTTCATGGTCAACCCTGTATTGGTGTTTAGTGTATGCGACCTCCCTAACATCTAATATATACTGTACAGAACCTAACTGCATACCTTGTCCATGGTGGACACCCACAAAATAGTGATTAAACAAGCAAATTCCCCAAGATATTGGCAAACCTTTGCCACATTTGCCACGGCAGATGAGATCACCATTACAGTAACTCACAAATACTACGACAAACGCATTATTCACCAAAATCCTTGATTCTTGTGCAAGATTAAAAATAAAATTGTAAGCATTAATTTCATGCTTAAATGTACTAATCTATTTATACCATTTTTAGAGTTATAACTTCCATTTTTATCTAAAGAGGCCATGCCAGCTATTGAACTTTGGTGTAGAACCCCAGAGCTGAAGTTTGGCAGTAAATGGAGCATCTGGCCCCTGGTGCTTTTATGCTAGGCTAAATGAACTTCCTAGAAGTTTATATGCTAGCTGAATTTTTCCCACTGTTGCTGTGAAGGCCTGGCATGGCATGGCTTTTTAGTGGCAACTGGTCTGTCTCTCTGGGTGTGTCCCTTGTGCACTGAAATGAGTGGGGCAACTTGGGCATGTGAAGAAATCTCTGGTTTAAGAGCAAGGAATCCTGGTTCATTTTCTTGGCTTTGCCACTATCAAGCTCTATAACTCTAAGTCACTTAACTTCTTTGATCTATGGTTTTCTCACTATGACTAGAGATTGCTCCCAATTTCAAAGGAAGTCCTAAAAGTGAAGACTCAAATAGCTGTAGATGGCTTAACTCCATCCTGTTCCATACAACTTCTCCCTGACCCTCTGACACTGGATTTCTCTAATGACAGTCTTCCTTCTGTATGTTCAGCGTATACCCTTTCGTGATGAGGCAGAGGGGAGCTTCTTCATGCTGGCAGGACTCAGGTCAGTGGCAGCTTAGGGTTCTTTTGTTTGTTGCTTCTTGGACAAGGAGGGGTCTTGGTGGGAGCCTCTCAGAACCAGAGACAGGAATCTGAAAACACAATGGGCCATTCCAATCTTCTATGCTTCCTAGATACTAACCATGCACAATTTTCAAATTTTCAGCACAGGGTAGGAATAAGTCTGACCTTGGAATCAGACTGCCCATGTTTCAGTCCCATTATGATGTGTGATAATAATTAGCTATGTGATGGTGGGTAAGCTACTTTATCTTTCTGTGCCTCCAATGCTTCATGTATAAGTTGAAGATGACATAAACATATCTAATTCCAGAACTAGTACAGGGATTAAAAAATATAAAGTACTTAAAACAGTGCAAGGCAGACAGAAAGTGCACCAAGTCATTCAGTTGTGGTAATAGGAGTAAGAGAAGAAAGAGGAAGAGGAGGACTGACGGTTGAACAGCTTTCCTTGCCTGCAGAACACAGTTCACAGTGCTGTGTGGCATTCAAAGCCCAAGCTCTCTGGACCATGTGCTCCAGTCTCACCCCTCTGTGTCTTCATATCTTATATTTCAGTATCCCCAGCTAATATAATAAGTTGCTTGAGGGCGTAAACCATTGCCTCTGTCTTTCTAGAGCTTCTATTTGCCCTCTCTATCAGATGGGTTAATGCAACCCATAAGCCCAATGCAAACAGCTGCCAGGAAAACCAATGCCCATGTGCCTCCCTGCCCCTCTCCAAGTACAGCTGGTTTCTTCAGACAGTTCTGCATGCATGCTATGTGACCAAGGGTCAACTGGAAATGCACAGAGGACAGTGACTATAGCCATCTTTATTGCTTTGAATAAAGCTAATAACCAGGGCTGGGATGTAGCTCAGTGGTAAAGCACTTGCCTTGCATGTGCAACACCCTGTGTTCAATCCCCAATACCAAAGAAAAACTAATAACCAAAGAGAAGGAGACAAATAATTGCTGCTACATTTTGGTTCTTTGATAGGGACAGGAATATAACCCTTCTACCTGCTCACACACACACACACACACACACACACACACACACACACGCACACACACACACACGCTCCATAATCATGTCAGCCCTAATTAACATTAAGCAAAATTTTAGAAAAAAAATTTTAGAAAGCTGAACATAAAAAGGTTCGGCTCAACTACACAGTGATTCCAGGTGTGAGCAACAGTGATGGAAGAAAAAAGTGTAAAGGATGAGGCATTGTAGGAAATTGAATAGAAACTGAAGCCTGAGAATGAATCCAGGAATACTAAAGTCAACCCTTGAGAACTAGCTTTTCAACATGTTCTTCGTGACACACTCTAAACAAATATAGATTTCACTTCTGTCATTTGAAAGATTTTATTTTATATCAACAACTGGAAGAATGAAATCCAGCCAATCCTTAATTTGCATACTTTTCTCCAGGGTGGACTGTCATTTTGAAGTTTTAAGTATTCTAATTTTTTGCATCTAATTTCATCTTTCTCCATTATTTAACTTTCAAATTTTCTCATTCCTCACTCCTAAGTTACTTGTGCTTAGTTTCTTAGCCATACCTCAATGGTCTTTGCAGTCATTTTAATTTTTAAATAATTGAAATAAAATAGGATTTCTTACATTGAATAAAAGGAGGTGTTCTCTTTATCCATTCAAACCATTGTCTCACTTATTATTCTTTTAATTTTTTTTTTGTGGTACCAGGGATTGGACCCAGAGGCGTTCTACCTCCGAGCTCCACCCTTGGCCCTATTTTTTATACTTTAATTTGAAACCGGGCCTCACAAAGTTGCGGAGGGCCTCACTAAGTAGCTGAGGCTGGCTGCAAACCCGGATCCTCCGGTCTCTGCCTCCCAAGTACTGGGATTACAAGCGTGCACTACCACGCCCGGTTTATTCTTTTAATTTTTAAATTAACACTAGTTAAGCAAGCAACTGAGAAGCAGGTCTACATATTGTATTTAAAAGTAATGTGCTGGAGTGCTTTAAGTGAAATTGAGAGATGAGAAAAATTTTCAAAAGTGTTTTCCATATAAATTACTCATATGCTACAGCTAGCTTTTTGTTCTAGTGATGTCAATTATATGATCTTCACACTCAAAAGAAAGAAATTCAGAATTGAGGTCAATGTTCAGATTACAGCCCATAAAGGAAGATTTAATTAGTAAAGGGAGAGAGAACCAAATCTTCACATCTCTTGCTCTTTCACTGCTGTACACTGGAGGGAAAAAAAAGGATCAGATTTTGCCTATTGGTGTCACAGGTGACACAGGGACTCTGCTGTCCTTTCAGCACCTCTGAACTCTGCCAAGGGAAGTCCTTCTGAGAAAAGCAGTGGGGACTTCTGCATCTAGGGAAAGAACACCTTTTCCTTAGCCCTTCTTTAGGCCAATTTTACTCAATTCTGTTGGAGATAGATGTTTAGTTATTTAAACCTTTTATTCTCAAAAACTGGCAACCCTGGTATAAACATGATCTTCCTCAAACTTACAAGGCAATGTTTTTCAACATGTGATCCCTAAGCACTCTCAACAAACAAAGCAAATTTCTTTAAGTCCATTTTTGCCTTGGTTTTGGAAAGCTTTCTAGAAGAACATCAGAGGTCAATGGCCTACAGAGTACAAACTTCAGTATTTATGCACATATTTTAAAGACCCGTTTGCTCATGAGCTGCTAGAGTCTCTTGTGATGTTAACTGAAAGTAGCTGCTCCAGTCAGCATTCTCACAACTGTAATCTAAAGGCCTGACCATGTAACTTAGAGGAAAAAAGGTTCATATTCTTACAGTTTGGGGTTCAGTCTATGTGAGGCCAGGGACTGAGGATCTCAGGGCATGGTGGTGGGAGGTGGAGAGTGGGCTGTAATACTCACATCATAGAGGCTGGAAGCAAGAGAAAGTGAGCCAGGGGAGGAGGAACCACATATAATCTCCAAGGCCGCACCCCCAGGGATCCACCTTCTCCAACCACACCCTACTGGCCTACCAGGTACCACCCAGGTAAGTCAATTACGATGGATTAATCCACTGCTGTGATTATAACCCTTGTGACTCAGCTGTAACAACCCTGAAAATTAATAAATGAGCTCTTTAGGGGACATTTTATATCTAACTATAACAGTAGCATTTCTGTTTCTCAGTCTCTCTGCCACATACTCACACACAAGCTTCAAGTTACATGGTCCTGTTTCAGATCTAAATTATTGTTTCTAAACACTACAAAGATTTTTTTATTATTTCAACTAGAATATTTATAAAGCTCCTTCTATGCATCTTATATGTTAGATGCCACACAACATTCTAAAATCATAACTTCTAGTCGAAGAGAAAATACATATATGCAAGTTTTAAATGATAAATGAATATTCTATTTTATATTAATATATAGTAAAAGGTTGTTGTGAAAGTTATCAACATCCCTATTTGAGGAATGAGAAGCTAGTGTAGGGAGTTAATAACCAGCCTGCCATCACTCCATTTGTATGTGACATGGTCAGAAACAGAAGAGACAGCTTCTGAAATCGAGTTCACTGTTCCACTATTACCTCATTTATCTTTGGAAGAGGACTGGATAGAGGCAAATGGTTATATTATAATAAAAAGATTCTGAGTCACAGGACTTGGAGCCACACCATTCTCTTGGGAGAAGAAGGCAAAGTGGAGAATCTAAAAGTGAATGGGGCATGAGGCCAAACAGGGAGAATGGCTGAGTGGGAATGGAGCCATTGCAGGATTGAACAATGCTGAGTGGACACAGGACGGGTACCAGCTGGAAAGGCAAAAGGAAAAATGGATAGATGTGTCTGCCACCAAGTTGGTATGTGTTTGGAGCAAGGTGAGTCAGTAATTGAGAGATGAAACTTTCTTCCAGGAAAAGATTTCGCTTCTCTCTTCTACCAATCAGACCCACAGGGGGCCAAGTATTAATTAGATGACTAAGTACATGTACATCTATCTAAGCCTTGGGCAAACCATGTTTAAGAAAGAGAAGACAATTCTCCCTAAACCGAGTCAACATAAAACCTATCAACATGCCAGCAGTACAGAGAAATTCTATACCAAAATTTATGTAGAAATAAAAAGGACCCAAATAGAAATAAAATTTTTTTGAAAAAGAAAAAGTTGCTTTCCAAATTTAAAAATTTACTAAAAAGCTATAGTAATCAAAAGAATGTGGTTCTGGCATAAGGATGGACATATAGATCAATAGAACAGAACTGAGATATCCGGAGCATGAAACGGAGGGAAGGGGGAGGGAATAGGGTGGGATTGGAGGGAGGGCTAAATGTGCAATGTGTGCATGTATGATGTTCATACCCTGACATATATCAAAATGTATAAATACAATGCACCAATAAATGAACATAAAAAATAAAAAAAGAAATAATATTTATGGTTAACTTTTTTGTTGTTTGTTTTTGACAAAAGCGCCAAAGCAATTGACTGGGGGAATAGCTAATATCTTCAAAAAATGGTGCTGAGATAATTAGATATCTACATACAAAAAGACTAATGTAGACCCTTACTTATACCACACACAAAATTACCCCAAAGGGGATCATAGACCTAAATATAGTAGACAAACCTACAAATTTTTTTATAAAAGGAGAAAATCTTTATGACCTTGAGTTAGGCAAAATGTTCTTGATATGACATAAAAAATATGATCCTTAAAAGGCAATAAAATGACAAGCTGAACTTTATCACATACTTTTGGGCTCTATTTGAGAAACTCAGTAAGAAACACGTGTCAGTGAGCTTGCTAGCATCCCCTGCTCCACTCAGGGTCAATAAGGAGTAATACTAACACAGCAGTAATGTGCTTGCTATAATAATTACAAAATAGTGACTTAAAATGACACAAATTTATTTTTTCAGTTCTAGAAGTCGGAAGTCCAAAATCAGTCTCACAGGCTAACACTAAAGAGTTAGGAGAGCTGGTTTCTCCTGGAGGCTCTGGGGCAAACTATTTACTTTACCTTTTCCACCTTTTCCAGAGCACCTACATTGCTTGGCCCATGGCCCCCTCCTCTGTCTTCAAAGCCAGTAGTCCAGCACCTGTCAATTCTGTCCGATATTTGTCTGCATCATTACATTGTTTTCCTTCCCTGACCCTCTGCCTTCCGCTAGTAAGGACCGTGTGATTACATCAGGCCCAACTGAATAATGCAGGATAATCACCCCATCATAACACTTATTTTAATCACACCTACAAAGTCCTTTTTGTGATATAAGCTAACATATTTACAGGTTCTGGGGATTACGGCAGGGAAATTTGGAGGAGGCCTTTATTTGGCCAACTACAGAAATTAGCAGTCTCACCAAAACTGTTTAATTCTGAAAATACCCAGTGTATCAATTTTTTAGATGATATAGGAACCAATAAGTGTTAACATTTTGAAATATCCAATTTAATCCTAATAAGATTTTCCATTTTAAAGGATATGTGTGCAGACTGTCAGATTTGAGAGCTGATTTTGCATTTTACTTTGATAATAAGAAACTAAAAATACATCTAAATGCAAAATGCAAATTACAGATATAGGGATCATGGTGTGAACAGACTATCACATCGCCAGTTTTGAGGAAAGAGTTTACTTTTGGGTAATTGTAGGACACCAGCTGGCAAAATGTTTAGAGTGACGTTATGTATTTATATTTTTGGTTTTCTTAAACATCTGTTCTCTTCTGGTAGATTTTTATGTCAGAGAATTTTAATTTTCTCTTGAGTTCTTGAAATAATTACTCATGTCATACTTTTACAATTTCCTCACTGCTAAATTTTAAGTTTATTTTAAATCCCAGTGCTAAATTTTGTGACTGTCCGTAATAATAAAGAAAGTATTGATTAATTTTCCCCAGGCTAACAATTTCACAGTGTTATAGTGAATTAAGAGTATTCACCTTGAAAAAGTAATATATGTGATGGTTTGAGAAACTTTATATTTTTAACATCTGTTTCCAGCATTCTGCTGTATACTTAGGGGTAATTATTATTCCCCAAGGAAAAATAAATTCCTCTATTCATTTTTATTTATATCCCGCTTTGTTCTAAAAAAGCTTTAAGAAGGTTGTTTCATTTGCTCATTTTTTTTTTTTTGCGGTATCAGATATTGAACCCAGGGGTGTTTTACCTCCGAGCTACACCCCCGGCCCTAATTTTTTTTATACTTTATTTTGAAACCGGGTTTCACGAAGTTGCGGAGGGCCTTACTAGGTAGAGAGAGAGAGAAAGAGAGAGAGAGAGAGAGAGACAGGGAGAGAGAGAGAGAGCTGAGACTGGCCGCGAACCCGGATCCTCCGGTCTCCGCCTCCCAAAGTACTGGGATTACAAGCGTGCGCCACCACGCCCGGCTTCATTTGCTCATTTTAAAGAATGTTTCTGGAACAACTTAATTTGATATAAAAGTCTCCATGGTAGCCAGGCGTGGTGGCACACGCCTGTAATCCCAGTACTTGGGAGGCTGAGACAGCAGGATTGAAGGTTCAAGGCCGGCCTCAGCAATTTAGTGAGACTCTCAGCAACCTAGCAAGACCCTGTTTAACTAAATAATTAAAAGGGATGAGGGTATAGTTTGGAGGTAGAATGCCTCTGAGTTCAATCCTCAGAAAAAAAAAAAAAATCTCCATAGCATCTTTAAAGTTTCTCCCTGAAATCTTCCAACTCCAGAGTGAGGAAAGCTTCCAGGACTCTTCAGAGCTAGTCTGCACTCTGGTGTCCACAACCCATTTCAGGTGAGCCATGTCAGCTGGCGTGCTGACAACAGCTAATACTGCAGAGTACAGCCCTGGACACCTGCCTAGGACAGCGTGGGCTCTCTCCACTGCCCCTGGTGGAAATCCGGTGCACGTCCAGCCTTGTCCTGGCACACACAGTGCCAAGGGAGGGCCTCTGGCAGGAGCTCCTCATGCGGTGAGCCTGTTCAGGGAGGTGGCTCCCACGTGGCTCGGGGCTAAACCCCAGTTTAAGGTGAAGTGCCTCACAGTTATGTTCTCAGTAAATCTTGTGATATCCTTATGTATTAGAAATTGTAGTTAGCCCCTCATTATAAATGAGATCTCTGAGACAAAAATGAAAATAATTTCTCCATTCTGTCAGTTTCCTTGATGATTTTTTTCGTTCTCCATTTTAACATATTGTTTAAAAGCATGGGTTTGGGGATCTGTCTATGTTGGGATGCTATGCTGAGCATCTACTAGCTGAGTGAACTTGAGCAAGTACATTCCTGTGCCTTAATTTCCTCACTCATACAATAAAGACAGTAACCATCCCTTCATCAAAGGATTGCCACAGGATTACCTTAGATAGGGCATGCCGATTACTTGGAATGATGCCTGGTACATAGTACAGATTAAATTAAATCTCAGTTCTTTTATTATGGTTTTCTCTTTGTTCTTTGTATTATAGCACTGTATGTGGGGGGAGGGGGTGTTCCAGTTAGAAAGTACACTCCCTGGAGTAAAGACTTTGCCTTATTAGGCACAGAGAAGTCCCTCAATTTTTATTCACTTTACAATTTACTTCTTCATTTTCATTATGAAACATGGTTTCAGTGCTTATTATTTAAATAATGTGCCAGCTAGATTAAATAGGAATGCTGTGCTGTGTACTGATGGCAGGTGTGAACATATTCCATGGGAAGAAGGGACTGCATATCTGGTGATGTGTTTTTATTGGCTTCTGCCACTGCTGGTGACGCTTCCCTTGCATAACGAACTCTCATAATAACCAAAAAACATAACTTATATAATATATAAAAACTGTATATATAGTTTTTATTTCATTAATTTATACAGAACTCCTTTTTACAAAAATCTCTAAGTAAGCTGGGCGTGGTGGCGCACGCTTGTAACCCCAGTACTTTGGGAGGCAGAAACCGGAGGATCCGAGTTCGCGGCCAGCCTCAGCTCGCTCTCTCTCTCTCTCTCTCTCTCTCTCTCTTTCTCTCTACCTAGTGAGGCCCTCCGCAACTTTGTGAGACCCGGTTTCAAAATAAAGTATAAAAAATAGGGCCGGGGATGTAGCGCGGAGGTAGAACACCCCTGGGTTCAATCCCCGGTACCGCAAAAAAAAAAAAAAAAAAAAAAAAGAGAAAAATCTCTAAGCAAAGGAAAGTAAGATTTGGGAAACACTACAAAGCAATTAAGGGATCTTGTTGAAAGAGCTTGGTGCTAGAGGCAGAACACATGGAAAATGGCTAGATATCCAGATTGCCATCTCTGAATGGTCCAGATCCAAAACAGCTATGCAGATTAACTAATTAGTTCATCAAGTTATTGGCAACTGTTTTCTAAGGTCAACAGAAAATTTCAAAAAATATCTTAGTGTTTCAAATGACTCGACTCCAGTGCTGATCTATATCCAAGAAAAAAAGTTGATCCAGGTGATTCAGTATATAAGGACTTTTTGAATATCTCATCTGCTTTGTATACTGGAATGGAATCAAATGAGGTAATGTGCTTGATGATGTCTTGAAAAATGCTGCTGCATCTTTCATAGTGAAGCATTATTACTGCTAAAAGAAATCAGCCCATAAACTCAAATAATGAGAAGAAAACATTAGAATATGCTATATGGAAAGCCATCAGGATTAACTGGATAGCTTATGATAATAAATTTTGGTCTTCTGAGAGTCTGTGACCAAGTGAACCCATAATAACAGCAGTCGTTATCATTTGTTGAATATTTACTATGTACTGTATCTTTCACATTCCATATCTCATTTAATATTCACAGCATTTCTGAGAATTTTTATTTCTATTTAACTGATAAAGGGCTGAGGGAAGACAGAGATTAAGGGACTTGCTCAATATCACCCAGCTCAAATCCATGTTTAATCAACTCCCGGGTCCTGCTCTTCACTTTAAACCACACAGAAATCCTGACTGTCCTGACTTACAAGAAGGTGAATTCTTGGTCCTCTGTATTTCTTGTATATTCTCCTTACTTCCAGTACTACAAGTGTAATTGTTTCTGGATATCAAAATGATATGAAGTATTTGACTTTTTAAATGTATGAAACGGCATAATGAGTGTTCTCTAAACTCAATACCAGTGTCAAAACACACAGGCAATGTGAGACCAAAGTACTCTGCTCTCACAGTAACTGAAGCTCAGTGGTTGATAGGAAAGTAACACTTGACACATTCACTGTGACATCTACAAGCCATTTCCTGTCCTTCTCAACTCAAAAGAAATACACAAGTGTGACCACCTTCGTTATTTTTCACAAAACATGGGTATCTAACATCGGTACTTAAAAGGATCTTAAAGATCATGAATAAGCTTGTTAATTTTAAAGGTGAGGCCCAAAAGAGTCCTGGCACGTCCAAGATCATGGAGACATCACACAAGTGTCCTCATGTATACCCCCGTCAAGCAAGCACAGTTGTTATCATTCCCATTCAAATATTCCTGTATTCATGAGTTCCATAAAAACGTATTGAGTGCCAGCTAAGAATCATGCACTCTGCAAAATCCCAGAGAGTCCTGTCTCACTCCCTAAACATTTCACACCTAGAGAATGGATGCTAACAACAACAACAATATCGAATCTGCTGATAAGTGATAAACAGGAAAGTGTACAGCACTCAGGCAGTTTAGCATATCACCCACCTAGAGGAGGTGATGTCAAAGTTGGACATAAAGAATGAGTAGGTTACCAGGACATGACCACAGCAAATACATGTGTCTTAGTACCCAGTTATGGAGACCTTGGCTCAGAGGAGGCAAGAACCAGCTCATGTTTCTGCCCTGAGAGAAATATGGAAAGGATTCTATGTCTGCAGAGAGTGTAGACTTATGTAAAGAGCAATCTCTTGAAAGGGTTACCATGAATTACAACATCATTTTGAGATGACAGTGAGAAACTCAGGTAAGAAAAGCTTGATGGATTTAGGCCCATGTTTCCAGCAGGTAACTTTGACGAGAGCAGATGTTTTCTGCAGGAAGGGCTCATTTGCAGCTGAGGTGCAGCATCCTACAACTGGTAGGTGGAATTAATCCCACCAGTGAGTCTAGCTTCTCAGAATTCACAGCACTCAAAAGCAAGGGTGAGAATCTCACTATGGGATGCATAAATTGCTTTCACTGGGAGCTAGTCTCCCATCTCTGGCACAGTTGGCCATAGTGAATGTGCTGGTTATCCGCATGTTTACTTCACCCCTGGAAGCATCCTCCTCCCCTCCACCAGGAGGTTGTTTCTGATCAAGTGCATAATCTGAACCCCTTTATCGCTGCCTTCTGGTTGGTTTCGACAAGAGGGAATTATTGCCAGGACATCAGAGGATGTGAGGAGCAAGGGTTTTGAGTATTTTCTCTCCACTTTTACCCAGCTTTAGCGCACGTGTGGCTCTCTATGAGCGTCTGCTGGCAGCTTCCCTCTGCGGCTCCCACTGGGCCACAGGAACACTATTCCTTCCTACCACCCCATGAGCCTCACGTTGGTAATGGCTTCCTGGGGTTGTGACTGAACATCTGCTGTTTGTCCCTCGATCCGGCTCACCACTCTTTAGCTATTCCTTCATTAAAGTCTCTGTTTTCTGCCAGGACTCTTACTGCTACAGTGACTCAATAGTGTTAACTCTGTTTTCCATTTGATTTTGAAGGTGTGGGAACATGCAATTCAGGGAAAACACATCCAATGGCTTCTGAGGTTTTTAAACAGAACAATTCGGTCTGACCAAAAATGTGGTCTTCTAGAAAAAGAGAAACACACTGAATCCCTGTTTCCAGGTGCTGCAACAGGTGCAAGGGTTGACTTTTACAACCCTACGATGTGTGTTGCACCCACCTTATAGGTTATTATAGGGTTTTGTTTTTTTTTTGCAGTACTGAGGATTGAACCCAGGGGCATTCTACCTCTGAGCTACACCCTCAGCCCTATTTTTATTCTTTATTTTGAAACAGGGTCTCACTAAGTTGCAAAGGGCCTCATTAAGTAGCTGAGGCTGGACACGAACCAGTGATACTCCTGTCTCATCCTCCCAAGTACTGGGATTACAAGCGTGCGCCACCATGCCCAGCTATTATAGGGTTTTAGAAAATTAAGAAATTGCTTAGTATCACACACTTATTAAATGACTAAGATGGGGTTTTAAACTGGGTCTAACTCCAAAGTCAATGATCTTTTACATGAGGTGCTCCCATAAAACTTGCATACTCTTCTGATTTGAAATCCTCCTTTTTGGTTCTGCTTTATGTAATCATCCATGCCTAGATGTTTCATTATTTCAGGATCAAATCCCCCGCCCATCCCTTCTCTCCATGCATCCCAACCCAGCAGGGTTTGCAGATCCTGGTCCATGAGCCTGGAAGCTCAGAGATTTCTGTTTGCTATCACACCAGTTTGTTTTCAAGTCTGTAGGTGTGTGTCACAACAAACTGGGTGAAGCTTTTAGCTATGGTTTCTGTTCACAATAAAGCAAAAACCTATTTTCCTATTTCTTCTTATATTTTCCTCCTATTTCCTCTTATAATTCACTTTACCTGATTCATTATAATCTAATGAATGCCTTAAGAAGACCCTTGCCCACCCCCTCCTCCTCCTTCCCACTTTACACATTCTCAACAGTTTATAGTTCTTCCTCCCTTTCTTTCCAGTCTTCTCTTCTTACTTTATACCTTATATACAACTAATCAGAAAATGTAGAATGATTTTAGTGTGTCACATGGTATGAAATAGGTGGGGGAGAAGAGAGGCCAGGGGATGGAAAGTGAATGTGTAGGATGCCCTGTTCCTTCTCCTCAGATGGATCATTACCATTGGAGTGTTACAGAACATTTATTTCTTAAATCATCCCCATTTTCTAGTTTTACACTCCTCTTAACTCTAAATCCTGGTTATTTAGATTCTCTAAAAAAACTTGCTATTAATCTTCCTTTTTCCAACTGTCCCTTCTGTGCAGGATTCCAGACACTGGGCCTTCCTCTACATCATCCTGTAATTTTTCCCTACCTCCATCATTTCCATATGTGTACTTTAAGTCTCATTTCTTATTGTTACTGTTGCAATAGCTTTCTCTAAATAAATTAATGCCTTATTATCATTATCACTAAAGCAATATATCTCAAATTGTGATCTCCCCAGGAATGCAGAGCACATATCTCAGGGATCTGTAAGCTTTCTAAAAAAATTAAAATTTGGGGTTTAATCTATGCTTCAAAAATACAACATGGAATTATCCGGGATCATCTGGATGTATAAGACAGTACTGCCTCTAATTTCAGTATTTGCTTTAGCATCTGCTGTCATTACTGCAGTGAGAACAAATGACATATTCTCATTCAAGTAATGATAGATGAGTTTGTATTAGACTTATACCTTGCTGATAATGATTATAAAGTCTGGACAAAATATAACCAAGGAAGGCATTACAAAGAAATGCTTTCTTTGAAGGCATTACAAAGAAACCAAAAGTAGAATTGAAAAGGGGAAGCAAAGTATGTGAGTTCACATTGAGCTGGTTTATCCATGAGGAAACTTTTCAGTCCACAGTGCTTGGTAAATAGAGTTCAAGGAAAAAGTAGCATTCTTATTGGTCTATGGAGACTAATATTGGAGTTAGGGCTTCCAGAAAGCCTGGAAATTGAGGGGGAAACGCTTAGAAAGGAGAAAGCCACAGGTGGACTTACCTCAAAATCTGCATACAAATTACCCTAAAATTCTTGGATAACTCCTAAACCATGCCTATGCAAGGTGTGCTTGTAGGAAATTTAGCAGAACTCAGCATCTCAGAGATTAAAGAACTAAGTAGATATTATGGTAACTTCCTAAATCTGTGAAGATAGAAACTGGAGTTCAGGTTCTGCCTCATGAAAACAGCAAGGTAATTAAAAAGATGAGCATATCTAAACACATAATAGTCAAACTGCTAAAAACCAAAAAGGAAGATTAAATTCTTTAGAAAATTCAGACTACTTTACTCATCTAAGTTTTCTCCAACTCTGTCTGGAGTCCCTCCTATGCCCTATTCTCCCTAGTTTCCGAATATTAGGGAGAGCATCCAACTTTTCACTTTTTGTGTCTAACTAATCTCACTTAGCATAATGTTCTCTAATTCCGTCCATTTCCCTGCCACCAAACTGAGGGAGATGGGAGAGGAGAAGAGGGAAACACCCTAATGCACAGGATGTACACACAAAAACTTGTCAAAGACAATCACTATGCTGAACACGAGAAGGAGGGAAGGGGGAAGGAATGGGGGTGGGAATCCGGGGAGGGCTAATTGACCAGTGTGTGCATGTATACTTCTACCACCCTGAAACCCATCAATATGTATGATTACAATGCACCAATAAAAAAGAAAGAAAGAAATAAAATCCAGACTAAAAATATTATATTCAGGGGCCTAACATAAAAATGATGGCTGGGGCCAGGCATGGTGGCACACGTTTGTAATCCCAGTACTTTGGGAGGCGGAGACCGGAGGATCCAGGTTCACAGCCAGCCTCAGCGCGCGCGCTCTCTCTCTCTCTCTCTCTCTCTTTCTCCCTGTCTCTCTCTCTCTCTACCTAGTGAGGCCCTCCGCAACTTCGTGAGACCCGGTTTCAAAATAAAGTATAAAAAAATAGGGCCGGGGGTGTAACGCAAAGGTAGAATGCCCCTGGGTTAAATCCCCGGTACTGAAAAAAAAAAATGATGGCTGACTTCTTATTTCAAGCAGTAGAAACCAGAGCTAATAAGAATATTTTAAAGTGTAGAAAGTGAAAAAAAGAAGCTTTCAATAGAATCTTGTATCAAGAAAAAAATATTCTTCAGGAAGAAGGCAACAAAGAAAGAGTTACAGACAAATGAGCCCTATGAAATTTTGTTATGAACAAATCTATACTACATGAAAAATAAAGCAAGTCCTTCTAGTAGAAAAGAATCATTCCAAATGGAAACTCAAATCTGTAGGAAGGGAAGGTTAGCACTAGGAACGGTAATGTTTCTAGAGTTTCTTAATAATTTCTTTAAGTCTATTAAGTGTTCAACGCAAAGTTAACTAAAATATTTGGGGAACTGATGACATTAAGTAGAAGCAAATATATAATAACATCAACACAAAGGACTAAAAAAACTATAACACTTAAAAATTCTTAGAGATTAAAAGTTCTAATGACTTGTGGTAATGTTTAAAGTAACCACTAAGTGTAATCAGTAAAAAAAATTAAGTTAATAGATAATCTGCAGAAAAGAGTTAATATGGTAGGCCTGAAACTTATCCTTAGGAAAGTTTACAAGACTGGCCCTTAGCTGATATCTGGGAACTTAGATTATGCTGTGGTTCCCACCATCCTCTAAAAGTGCAAACAATGTGGCTTATACCACATTAGGCATAAGATGTCTATGTGACCAGGGCCCCAAAAAACACCTACATATTGGGTCTCTACAAAAATTCCATGGTAGACAATATTTCACACCTCTTTTCATACTTTGTTACAAGAATTAAATGCATTCTATAAAAATTCACTGGGAAAAGACACTTAGAAACTTAGTCTGCTTTCTCCAAAAATTCACCCTGTATGTCTTTTGCCTTTGCTGATTTTACTTTGTATACTTTTTCTATAATAAATTATAGTTGTGAATATGACTACGTTGACTTCTATGAGACCTCCTTGTGATCTTAGGGACCCCTCAGTACAACTAGTTAACAAGTAGAGAAATAAAATAACTAATATAAAAGGAGTCTTAAGGGAGAGATAATTAATTATAAGGTAAACAAGCAATATTAAATTTAATATACACAATTTAATATACAGAACTGCAACAAATGTTAATAAACATGTAATTGAAACAGAGATTAAGATTATCAGCTTAAAATAGACTGTTATAATAGTAACAGTCCCATGACAACGACAAAGAAAAAAATACCTACAGAAGCCACACAGAAGAAAAAGAAAAAGGAACCAAAATATACGAGTCCAAAAAAAAAAATCAAAGGAACAAACAATAAAACAAAGGAAGACAGCAAGAGAGAAAAAAAGACAAAAGAACTAACAGACAAAATGGCAATAGTAAACTGATAAAAATGGAAAATAGTAAAAATAGTAAACAGTAAGAACAGAAAACAAAGAAATAACAATAGTAAATCTTTCCCTATCATCACTTTAAATGTAAGTAGATTGAACACCCCAAAAGACAAAGAGTGCCTAAATGAAAGAAAAAAGATAAAAGTAAAAATAAGATCCAACTATATGCTGTCTACAAAAAAACTCATATTTAAAGACACATACATTCTGAAAATAAAGCAATGGGGAAAGATATACAATATAAATGGAAACTTAAAGAGAGCAGGGGTGACTATGTATATCAGACAAGACAAAATAAACTAATTTAGAAAATATCATGAGACAAAGAACAATATATAATGAAAACATGATTCAGTTCATTTGAAAATATAGCAATTACAAATATATGTACATCCAACATCACAGGACTTAAATATATAAAGAAAATATTGGCAGAACTGCAGGTAAAACTAAATAACAAAGAGTGTTCAGTAGGACACTTTAAGCTTTATTTTTCACTAGTTTTAGGACAAGACAAAGTTACCCAAATTGGAAAGGAAGAAGTAAAATTGTCTCTATATACATATGACATGATTTTATGATGGAATACACTAAAGAATCCATTGGAAAAATTTTTTGAACCAATAAACCAATTTAGTAACATTGCAGGATACAAAATAAACATTCAAAGAATCAGTTTCATTTCTATACAATAACAATGAACTATTCCAAAAAGAAATTAATAAACCTAATCTATAGCAATAAAAAGAATAAAATACTGAGTAATAAACTTAACCAAAAAGACAAAGCTTTATATACTGAAAAATGTGCAACATTTATGAACAAAATTAAAGGAGACACCGATAAATGGAAAGTTATCCCATGTTCATGGATGGAAAAATTAATATTGTTAAAATGTCCAGACTACCCAAAATAATCTACTGATTTAATGCAACTCCTATCAAAATTCCAATAACATCTTTACATACACACACACCCTAAATGCAAATGGACTTACATAAAACCCTGAATAGTCATAACACTCTTGAACAAAAATAAAAAAGTTGAAAGATTAAAGATGACAGAATACAGGAAGACAGCACTTTTCTATTGCTCCACTTGTCTCATCTGGTAAAAAGAGAGCAGAGCTGGGTGCCAGCTTGGTGAGCCTGAGTGGGAGCTGGTGGCTGCCCATATCCAGCAGCTCTCAGAGACCAACTCCAGCAAAGAAGAAGTAGAATCTTGTTGAGCCAGTGATTGCAGACAACCGACATCAAAAGCAATCGTATTCTTCTCTCCATGCTTGAATAACTCAACTGCAATTCCCCAGACTGCACATCTAAGCTGCCCAGTGAATTCCTGCAGCTGCTGCTGAACTCAGACAGAGAAACAACAGGCCCTTCCTACAGGGAACCCAGTGGTTACAACCCAACTCATTAAGATGACTGGGAATCTTCAGACCAACCAGCCAAACCACACAGCCAACTCCTGTGGCTGCCCCTGAACTCCTAGGGTTGGAGAAACTACAGACTCTGCCTGTAGGGACCCAAGCAGAGCTCTTCAAGACTGTGAGTTTATAAAGCATCCCAGTGGGGACCTACACAGCTGCAGTAACTTGCAAGGAAATAAACAGACCCACAGGGTCTGTGAGTTTGCAAATCATCACTGTGGAGGTAGGGGAACAGGCTACAGTTGGACACAGCAGAAATATAAATTAGCAGACAGTCCCTAGGAATATTCCAGCAGGCAGGACCTAAGGTTAGCAGTTCGCTGCACCCCTCCAGGGTCTCCAAATATCACTACAGGACTGCCAGCATGGTGTCTCTGGGGTGAAATAATTCAGCCAACTGTGCTACAAACTTGGAAGGCTACAAAATCACATCCATTGGTGTTTGGGCACCAAAAGTACCAAGGCCAGTGGCCAAAAAGGTCTCACGTGACCATAGCTGCCCAGAGCAGCAGCAGTATCCCTGGGACTAAATAACTCAGCCACCCAAGCCCCAGGCTCAGAATGGTACATTCTCTCCCTGCTGGAGTTTGGGCCCTGAAAGCAGGGAGACCAGGTTGCCAGTGGGGTTTCCCATGATTACAGCTATAGTTTGAGAAATCAACACTCTCTTTGTCAACGGAGTTTTTACCTGGTGATCACATTTGCAAGTGACATACAGGGCTCCACGTAATCACACCAGCAGATCAATGGTGGTGTCATCTCTGGGCCATCAAATCTCAGTCAGCCAGGTCACAAGCTCGGAATGTTGTAATCTCTGGCCTAACTGAGCCTTATGCTCAATGACCATAGAGGCTGGAGGTCAGCACTCCACAATGTTTCATGTGTTTGCAACCAGAAAAGCAGCAGTGGTGTCTGGGGGGCATTAAATCCAGGCCACCAGGTTGCAGGCTCTGAACAGAACATATCATAGTCTCTGACCCAGCTGAGTTTGGGCCTGGAGAGAACAGAAGCCTATCAGCCAATCAGAGACTCCTATTTGCCTGCACTAAGAACTATAACCTGTTAAAGAGATTCTGGGGGACAGACTAAAAAATCTGATTATATGAGAGGGATACATTGAGGCAACTATATATTCCCAGCATGGACTTTATTAAAAGGGAGAGCAAATAGACATAGGAATCTCACACAAAGAAGAAAAGGATGCCAAGATAACAGAGATACAAACCTGAGAATTCTGTAAACAGGATAAAGACCAATGCGGAAACAATAAACTCTCACAACTCTACAACAAAGAAGATTACCAATAACTGAGCTGCAGAAAATGCCAGAAGGAGTATTCAGAATTTTGATTTGTTTTAATATGATCAAAGGCCTCAGAAATGAAATCATAAAAAGTGTACAGGTTATGAAAGAACATAACAATAGAGAAATTGAGGCCTTAAGCAAGAAAAAAAAAGAAGCTTTGAGCAAAATGAAGGAGAAAATGCATGAATTAAAGACCTCAAAGAAACCACCTCTGGCAGACTAGACGACATTGAAAATAGAGTCTCACTCTTGGAAGATAGCTCATACAAAACTGACCACACAGTCAACAAAATAGAGAAGAAAATATGACAACATGATCAGAACATTCAAGAAATATAGAATAAAATTAAATAACCTAACTTATGGATAATAGGCATTGAAGAAAGTTTAGAAGCACAACCCAAGGGTAATAGAAACCTCTTCAGAGAAATAATAACAGAAAATTTTCCAAATACAGAAAATGAGTTGGACATTCACATACAGGAGACATACAGAACACCAATAAGACAAGATCAAAGAAAAACTTCATGCCACATAATAATCAAAATGGCTAACATAGAGTTCAAGAAAAGAATCTTAAACGCATCAAGAGCAAAAGAATGGTTGATATTCAGGGGAAAAACAATAAGAATCACTCTGGATTTCTGAACCCAAGTCTTAAAAGCAAGGTGGGACTTGTATGATATACTCCAGCCTCTGAAAGAAAACAACTTTCAACCAAGACTGCTATATTCAGCAAAGATATCAATCAAAATTTACAGAGAGGTCGGGCGTGGTGGCGCACGCTTGTAATCCCAGTACTTTGGGAAGCGGAGACCAGAGGATCCAGGTTCGCAGCAAGCCTCAGCTCTTTCTCTCTCTCCCTGTCTCTCTCTCTCTCTCTCTCTCTCTCTCTCTCTCTCTCCTTAGTGAGGCCCTCCACAACTTCGTGAGACCCGGTTTCAAAATAAAGTATAAAAAATAGGGCCGGGGGTGTAGCGCGGAGGTAGAACGCCGCTGCGTTCAATCCCCGGTACTGCAAAAAAAAAAAAATTACAGAGAAATAAAAACCTTTTAAGACAAGTAGAAACTAAAAGAATTCATTACCACCAAGCTGGCACTAGAAAAAGACTTAAGGAAATATAACACAAAGAAGAAAAAAGAAATAAATGCCAGAACCAGAGAAGGGATGAATTCTACCAGATGGGCAATTAAGCAAAGAAGAAATAAGAGTATATAAAAAATATAACTCAAATGACAGGAAAAAAAATCATCTCTCAATAATAATATTGAATATCAAAGGTCTAAACTCCACATTTAAAAAGCATAGGTTGACAATGTAGATTAAAGAACAGTCACCACATAAATAGAACAAAGGAAAAAAATCACATGATCATCTCAATAGATGCTGAAAAAGCATTTAACAAAATCCAACACCCATTCATGTTAAAAACACTGCAGAAAATTGGAGAAGGAACTTACCTCAACATCATTAAGACAATGTACAATAAACCCAAAGCCAACATATTGAATGGGGAAAAACAACAGGAATTCCCTTTAAAATCAGGAACAAGACAAGGTTGTCCACTATCACTACTCTTTTTCAATATAGTACTCGAGACTCTTACCAGAGAGATAAGGCAAGAGAAGGATATCAAAGGAATACAAATAGGAAAAGAACTGAAATTATCTCTATATGCAGATGACATGAACCATATACATATTTAGATCCATCATACATATTTAGAAGAGCCAAAATAACTCAACCAAAAGACTTCTTGATCTGATTAACAAATTCAGGAAAGCAGTGGGGTAAAAAATCAATCTAAAAGAATCAGTAACTCTTCTATATACCAACTATGAATCCACTGAAAAAGAAATTCAGAAAACAATTTCATTCACAATAATCTCAAATACAATAAAATACCTAGGAATGCATCTAACCAAGAAGGTAAAGACCTCTACAATGAAAATTATAAAATGCTAAAGAAAGAATGTGAAGAACTTAGAAGATGGAAAGATCTCCCATGCTTTTGGACAGGCAGAATAAATATTATCAAAATGACCATTCTACCAAAAGTAATCTACACATTCAATGCAATCCCTATTAAATACCAATGTCATTCTTCTAAAAGCCAGAGAAATTAGTCCTAAGTTTCAAGTAGAAAAACAAAAGACCCAGGATATTCAAAGCAATAAGAACCATGTTAGAGACATCACAATTCCTGATTTCAAATTATACTCCAGAGCTATGGTAATAAAAATAGCATGGTACTTGCAAAACACACACACACACACACACACACACACACACACACACAGACCAATGGAACAGAAGATACAGAAACAAATCCCCACACTTATAGCCAATTGATTTTCCACAAAGGTGTCAAACACATACATTGGAGAGAAGACAGCCTTTTCAACAAATGGTGTTGAGAAAACTGCTTATCCATTTGTAGAAATATGAAAATAAATCTCATACTCTCACGCTGCACAAGATTCAACTTGAGATGTATCAAAGACCTGGAGATTAGAAAAGAGGCTGAAATTACTAGAGGAAGGCGTAGGTCCAATACTCTAAAATATAGGTACAGGTAGAAACTTACTCAATAAGACCCCCAAAGCTTAGCAAATTAAAATAATAACTAGTAAATGGGATGATATTAAACTAAAAATTTTGCTCATCAAAAGAAACCATTAAGAGTCTAAAGAGAGAGCCTACAGAATGGGAGAAGATGTTTTCCAGCTATTCTACCAATAGAGAGAGGACTATATCTAGAATATACAAAGAACTTAAAAGACTTTATGCTAAAAAAAACCAAATAACCCAATCTAGAAATGAGCAATTGAACTAAATAGACACTTCACAAAAGAAGAGATACAAATGGCCAAAAAACATATGAAAATATGTTCAACATCATTAGCAATCAGGGAGATGCAAATCAAAACTACTGAGATCCCACCTAATTCCAATCATAATGACAATCATCAAGAAGTCAAATAACAATAAATGCTGGCAAGGAAGTGGGTAAATAGGAACTTTCCTATGCTGTTGGTGGGATTGCAAATTAGTGCAGCCACTATGGATATTAGTGTGTAGATTCCTCAGAAAACTGGGATTGGATCCACCATATGATCCAGCTATACCACTATTGGGTATCTTTCCAAAGTGATTGATATCAGAATATTATAGCAATATATGCATATCCATGTTTATAACAGCACAATTCACAATAGCCAAAATATGGAACTAACCTAGGTGTCCATCAATGGATTACAAAATTATGGGATATATACACAATGGTATTCTACTCAACAATAAGAGGAACAAAATTATGTCATTTGTAGGAAAATGGATGGACCTGGAAAATATTATGTTAAGTGAGATTAGCCAGCCTCAGAAAGTGAAGGGTCATACATTTTCTTTCATATGCAAAAACTAGGGAGTAATCAGGATATCAGGGGGACTTTAGACACTGGAGGAGAAACTCTAGTGGAGCCAGGGAGGTGGTCTAGGGGAAGGGGGGAGAATTAATAAAAGAATCACTTCCATTGATATTATGTACATATGTGAGAATACCAAAGTCAATCTCAAAATCCTGTATGTGGAAGGGGGTGATAGGGAGGGAGCCAGGGGAAAGCCCACCAAGTGCTGGGTGCATGTATGTCACTATCACTATGAATTACATTATGATGTGAGAGTATAATTGACCAATAAAAGTATAAAAAAACACATGAAGTTGGAAGCGTCACACTGATGGGTTTCAAGATACACTACAAAGCTATAGTAATCAAAACAGTGTGGTATTAACATAAAAACACATAAAGCAATGGAACAGAATAGAGAACGCAGAAATAAACTAATGTATTTGAGGTCAGCTGACTTTCGACTATTATTATAAAAATACACAGTGAGGAGAGTACAGTGTCTTTAATAAATGGCTATGGGAAAATTAGATAGGTACATGCAGAGGAATGAAATTAGACCCTGTCTCATACCATATACAAAACCAATTCAACATGATTACAGACTTAAATGTAAGATTTGAAATTGTAAAACTACTAGAAGAAAATGGACATGCTCCCTAATATTGATCTGTGGAATGATTTTTTGCTATAACCCTAAAGCACAGGCAACAAAACTAAAAATAGAAAAATAGCAATACATCAAACTAACAATCTTCTGCATAGCCAAGGAAACAATCAACAGAGTAAAGAAACAACCTATGGGATAGGAGAAAATATTTGAAATTTTAGAATGGTTAATATACATTTGAAAATGGTTAATATACAAAATATATAAGGAATTCAACTCAATACCATGAAAAGAAATTACTCAATTAAAAAATGTCAAAGGACCTGAATAGAAATTTCTCAAAAACAGATATACCAATGGCCTAGTATATGAAAAAAATGTTCAACATCACTAATCATCAGAGAAGTGCAAATTAAAACTACAATAACTACAATGAGATTTTACCTCACACTTGTTATAATAGCCATTATCACAAAGACAAAAGATAAATAGTGTCGTAGAAAATATGAGATAATGTAACCCTTCCACACTCTTGGTAGGTGTATAAATTAGTACAGTCATTACTGAAAATAGGATTGAAGTTCCTCATATAATTAAAAATAGAACTACTATATGACCCAGCCATCCCCCTACTGGGAATATATCTAAAGGAAATTAAATTAGTACGTCAAAGAGATATCTGTATTCCCTTGTTCCTTGAAGCAGTGCTCACAAGAGCCAAGATGTGGACTCCACCGATGCACGCCTATAATCTCAGTACTTGGGAAGCTGAGACAGAAAATCGCAGGTTCAAAGACTGCCTCAACAACTTAGTGAGATCCTCACAACTTAATGAGATCCTGTTTCAAAAAGAAAAAATAAAATAGGGCTGGGGGTGTAGCTCAAAGGTAGAATGCCCCTGGGTTTAACCCCAAGTACCACACACAACTAAAGTGATATATATGTATATATATATATATATATATATATATATATATATATACACACACACACATATATATATACATATATACATATATATAATAGTTGAAAAAGGATAAAATTAGAAGATTTATACTACCTATTAAAAGACTAAAAATCTGCAATAATCAATTGAATATGGTATTAGAAAGATACACACACACAGACACACACATACATACATGCAAAGGAACACTACTTAACTTTAAAAGAAATAAATCCTATCATTTGTGACTACATGGATGAGCTTAGAGAACCTAAAGACCATCATATTAAGTGAAATAATCCTAGCATAGAGGGACAAAATAGTGCATGATCTCATTTAGATGAAGAATCTTAAAAAGCCTCAAAAGAGAGTAAAATGGTCATTATCAGAGGCTGGAGTGTTAGTGGAAGGATTTTGGAGAAGTTGGTTAAAGAATACAAAATTCAAAAAAAAAAGAATACAAAATTCTAGCTAGACAGGAAGAATAAGTTCAAGAGTTCTATTATGGTTGCTATAGCAAATAATAATGTATTATGTACTTGAAAATTGTTAAGAGAGTAGAAGAGTGTGAAAGTTTCCTCAACATAAAAAAATGTGTGAGGTAATACATATGTTAAGTAGTTTTATTTAGCCATTTCATAGTGTATAAAAATATTAAAATGCCATGCTGTTTATCATTAAAGACATAATTTTTTACTTGTCAATTAAAAAAGAAACCCTATACAATACAAAGAAAATCTTATGTAGAGATTGGCCATATACAGAGGTTGGAAGAAACAACATTGTTAAAATATCCATTCCCTTCAGACTGGTCCCTGGATTCAGTAGCATTCCAATCAAAATTAAAACATTGATTCTAAATTTCATACTTAATGCAAATGATTTAGAATCAACAAACCAGTTTTGAGAAAGGATAAAATTAGAAGACTTACACTACCTATTCGAAGACTAATAAAAATCTGCAATAATCAATTGAATATGGTATTAGAAAGATAAACATACAGAGATCAATGAAACAGAATAAACAGTCCTAAAATAGACACATTTATTTTGAGAGAGCACCTAGATATTCAATATTGAAAGAATAGTCCACATAGACAAAAGCCTTACCCCTTCCTCACAACTACATATAAAAATTAACTCAAGACAAATTGTTGACCATAAATACAAAAGTTTAAAGCATAAAACTTTTTGGGGAAAAATATAAGAATTATCTTTACAATCTTGGTATAAGGTAATTTGTGGCCCAAATGGGATTAACCATGAAACGAATGACATACTGGACTTTCTAAATTGAAAGTTTTTCTTTTCAAATGATGTTAAGAAACTGAAAGGGCAAGCTAGTCACCTGTTGAGGGATATATTTGCATATGGTAAAGAACAAGCAGCAATATATTCTTAAAGCAAAACAGTACTTAGCAATAAAAAGGAACAAAATACTGATAAATGCAACTATATGTATGGATGTCACAAATACTACATTAAGCTCAAGAAACTAGATACATAATAGTAACTATTTCATAATCCAATTTACATAAATTTCAAGGGCAGATTAAATCAATCTATAAGATAAACATTAGCACAATGGTCAACTCTGGCGATAGGGTATTGACAGGAAGGGAATGAAGAAATTCTCCGAAGTGAAAGTGTGCTTCGTCATAACTGGCTGGAGATTATAACCACGTGGAGCTGTTCATATAAACCCCATGCAAAACAGATCACCAAAAATGACAGCAGAGTTTGTATTTAAAGTAATTGATAGGTCTGAGTTATCACATGACATTATCTATTGATGGTATATAAAACACTCAAAAGCACTGGCGCCATGCCGGTCAATGACATAGGGGTGTGTTGAGCTGATGTATTCTGCGTTTACAAGTTGCACACTATAATCTGAATGCTTGTGTATTTTCCCCTTGAATTCATACATTGAAATCCTAATCCCCAACATGATGATACTAGGAGTCCCTGTGAATGGGATTAGAGCCCTTGTAAAAGAGCCCTGAGAGAGATCCCTTGGCCCTTCCACCACAGGAAACACAGCAAAAATGAACCAGAAGGCAGACCCTCCCTCACCAGACACAAAATATGCTGGTGACTTGATCTTGGACTTCAAGCCTCCAAAACTGTGAAAAATAAACTTCTGTTGTTTATAAACTACTCGGTTTATGGCATTGTGTTATAGCAGCCTGTACAGACTAAGATCATATTCAGCAACTTTCAATATGTGGTAATTAGCAGTAAGGGTAGTAGTAAAAATAAATGAAAAATGTTCCATTTCTTATTCCAGAAATATTATATTTATATCTATGTACCTTAGGGTTCTCCTAATGCTGATCTTATTTATTTTAATGTATTCAACAGCTTTCAAAGTTATCAACTGATGCAGCATTAAAATGTGCACTTGAGGCCTGTTCATTAACAGAGTGTTGCTTATGTATGAAGTCTAATGATCATAAATACATATATTCTATAGTATGTGCATAAATAGTATACATAATATATGCTATTATATATGTCATATATATATATGTGCGGCATGTATATCCATATATGTATATACATGCATTTCTTTAAACAGAACCTTAATGCAATCAAAATATAAAAATACTGATTGTATTTAAAGATATTTAAATTCTTACTGTTTAATGAACAATTTAGTATTTAGTTATATTTCAATACTTTATATCATTATTAAACCAACTTCTTTAATTTTGTTGCTCCTGAAACTATTGGTATTTTTACATTTATTTCTATTTTATAGTTACATAAGAGCTCAAGGCAAAAAAAGTGATTTATATTTTGCAAATCTAAATGATACTTCAGTGAAAATGGTGCTTTGTTTCATTGGAGATTCATATTATTCAAATATGAGAATTACTATATGTGAACATATGTACATACACACAAATAATGTGGTCTCTGTAGAAAAACTTTAAATACTGAACAATATAATGAATATGTAGGAGCACAACAATCCTAGAGAAAGCCACTGTTAACAGTCTCTGCTTTTCCAGGTTTTCATGCACCTTTATCTATTTAGCATTGTTTCATGTGACCATTCTGCATATTCAGGTTTTTTGCTTAACATTTTTTTATTATTTTTATGTCCTAAACTATTACTGTGAAATATTATTTTATTTTATTTATTGACACATAAAAATTATACATATTTATAGAGTATCATGTGATTTTTAAATTTATGTATATGTTGTGTAATGTTCTAATCAGGATAAGCATATCTACCTCCTCAAATGGTTATCATTCCTTTGTGGTAAAAACATTCAAAATCCTCTTTCCTAGCTCTTTTGAAATATATATTACATTATCTTTATCTATGGTTAACTTTTTATGCAAAAAAAATACCTGACCTTATTTCTGCTATCTGACTGTAACTTAATACCCATTGGCCAACATTTCCCTATAAGAAACCTGATTTTAATTGTCTGTGTATATATCCCAAAATTTATATCACCAATCCTAGCCATATATTTTTATTCATTTATTCTATTATAAAAATGTTGAAATATATAGCCCTTACACACAAATACATATTGCAATTTTCAATCCTCTTAAAATCTTTCTTACTCTGCTAAAAGATCAGGTCAAATTCCTTTTTTTTTTTTTTTGCACATAATCAGACTGAAGCAATACTTTATATTAATTGGAAAGAGAGAATCACTAGAGAGGTCCTGGTTAATGTGTTCTCTGAATTGATATAATGATCAATCACTAAATATTAATTGAGCATGTGCCATTTTCCAGCCTCTGTAACTGGCCTCTACCCCAGGTATTGGAGAAATTACTTAAGAGTCTTACAAAGTCACCAACCTTACCATTGAGACCAAGCTAATCCTAAACAACATTAGTAAGCTTGTTCATGTGAAGAGAAGGGATGACAAAAAGATAACAAAATAATTAGGGAATGCTAAACTATATAAGAAGAGTGAAGAGAGGGTGGAGGGGGAGAGAAGCTAATTGGAGAAACACCAGTGAAGCAGAACTTGAAATCCCCTAATAGAGCTGTCAGTTACCTATGCTTATGACAAAAAAGGAAGGTAGAGTTGTCATAGGATTAGAGGATTCTGTTTTTGTAGAACTTCCTTGGGTGTAAAACTGAGTCGCCAGGGCTCCATGCACCAACCTGGGGAAACATACATTTAAGATATGGCTATTGTTCCTCAGACACTGCAACCAGGGATGGTGAGCTCCATCGGATGTAACCAATTATGTCTTCAAGCACATCTCCAGCCTTTCAGCCAGAGAGGTGTTTTTGTTGTTGACAACATACCTAGATTCCAAGTGTTACAGAAGACGAAACCCATGGTAGAGTATTCTTCCGCATAACTGAAGTCTGCCATTAAGTCGCCAAATAATAGACTTTATAGCTTGTCTTATTCCAAACAACAAGGGCCTCAATACTCCAGCTTCCATGGCAGCTAATGGTTAGTGATGCCTTCAATCTAGGAAAGTCATACCTGGGGTTTTAAATACATCTCCTCCATTTGAAACGATGGGAGTCCCACACAACTCCACCCAGAAAATGCACTGGGGAATGGAGACTGTGTTTACCTGAAGCAAAAACCAAGCTATTAGTATAGAATGGGGAAGTACTCTAGGGGAGTAATTAATATGACTAGAACTATATATAAAGATAAATTCTACTTTACTATTATGCCTATGGGTAAAATTCACTATAAGAATGCCAAACAACTGTCTTCCAAGCAGGCAAATGGAAATTATATTCTATTTTTCATCAAACCAACAGGAGAAGATGGTTTCTCTGAGCCTCAGAATGTGAACAAAAGCAGGACTGGCAGTGATTCCAGATTTGCCCATGTTTTGAAAGAGTGACAGAATAGGGGCTTGGAGTTTAAAAATCAAATCTGAGAGATGGCATATGCATGAATAAATCAGCATATCTTATTATCTTCAGAAATCACTGCCCTGAACTCTGGCTCTTTTTGAAAATAATAAAACACAGATTATTTACCTGTGTAGGCCTGAAGTGTTGTGATTATTCAAAACTCTCACTAAACAGCAACATTCAGTGATAATGGGACATATTATGTCCATTTAACAAGTTACCAGCAATACCATAAATGGGAAGGTATTCAATACATAGCTTTATGATGAGAATGATGAGATTTCTATTTTATAAATGAAAAAGAGGAGACAAGTTAGCTAAGGTGGTGGTGATTATGTTTACACTGGCAAAACATTTAAATTTTTCTATAGCATCATTAAAATGTGGATAATCACTACATCTTTCTATGCTAATGAGTTTTCTCTTAGAATTTCTCTTTAAAAGCTTAATGTTATTATTGACAACTATCTTATCTCTGAAAGTAAGCGTATTAAATAAAATTCCTCTAAGCCTTCTGAGCCCTTTGTAAGGGAGCCTTGCTCTGAGTATCTAAATACTATGAGTTTACATAAGTAATACCAAAAGTGGGGAGATAAATTAAGGCAAGGATCACTTTGCTTGGACCAATTTTTAATTCATAGAGTCAGATTTTATTAAATCATAATTTCAGCCCTCAGAGTTACTCATTTGACTCTGATGTTGATAGAGGCATGAAGATTCATTCATGTGTGAAAATTGCTGGTGGATTATAATGGACTAATACAGCAGAATAAACTGTTCATTAACTTGTAAAATTATATTGCCACAGACAACCAAAGACATTAAACTCATGTGTTTTACTCTCACATTCCTTATGGAGGCTTCTATGCTAAATGATACATTTTAGGGATGTAGCCCTTTATCACAGAATCCCATGCTATGAGCCAGATTTCGATTACTGAAGAGACTGGGGATGATTCTGACTCCCTTTCCACCTAAAACTAGAGAAAATCAGCCCAAATCATAGAACCACTGCATAGATAACTTGAGTTTTGTTTGCTCAATCTACTATCTGTAACAATCTCTGTTATTCCTTTAGGTAAATATCCTATTTTCTCCCTGCATTCAATGTTGATGGAACTCATAATTAAAGATTTCTTTCCCTTACTTGCCCTGGTCACGTGACCTAAGTTCAGTCGATCAACTTTTTCCTGGGAATGAAACAGTTGAGAACACTGTTCTCCCTAAAATATGATTATTTAGTGTTTCCTTGGGTTCTCTCTGCTATTCTACTTCTTCCAGATAAAATCTTATTTTGTTTAAATGAAATGGAATCTATTTTTGCTGCTTACAACCAAAAACCTAGACATATAAAACCATAGATCTGTGATGTTGGCAGGGATTTTACCTGGGAAAACTGTAGGAAATCCAAGGAACTTTGGAAGCACAGAAGAGAAGGTTTGAAAGAAATGCACAAGCCATAGTGTTAGGCTGAATTCACACACAACAGTCCATAGAAATAATGAAGAGAAATTCTAAAGAAGGTGTGGTGGTATGCACATTGGAACAGGAGTCAGAAACTTGAGTTGAATTTATTTGTTTCACAAATAAGGACTGAGGACTAGAGAAAATTTATTTACTTAAGTATTAGAGCTAGTGCTAGCATGGAGATGTTCTGAATGTCAATTCAAATTTGCTCAGGTTTGTATCAAATTCCATCTTCTCATAAATTTTGCTTTCACTCCTTTCAGGGTTTTAACATGTACTAAATTTATAGCTGCTTCCAGAATTATACTATTTACTTCAAGTAATCAAATGTATTTTCCCAAAGCTGAGCTCAAGACTGAACATAAAAAGTTGGGAGCCTATACTGTCCGACTTGCAGCTTCTAGCCTGTGGTACTCTATCTAAGGCACTTCTGCATCTGTTCTTTCTTACTTTATATTTCAACTTGCCCTTACTTCCTTAGATTCTATATACTTTCTATCTGTCCCAAAGGAAATGATTGATCTTGGCAAAATCAGTCTGGCCTCCAGGATGAGGAAGCCAGGCCCATTCCTGTGAAGCTGGACTTATTGTCAAAGGAGGTAGGAATAAAACAGATTAAACCAGGACACTAGATATTTATTCTAGTTTGGTAGCTAAATGGCAAATCAGATCTCACCAGAGTAAATGGGTATTTATGGAACATCTCCAAGATTCCCAGTATTGCTGCATTATTCCAACTTTCTTGAGAACAAGAAAAACTAAAACTATTGTTCAAATAAATGAAAAAAAATAAGAAAAGCTTACCTATGTGCTAATGATAAAAGACAACCCACAAGCAAGTGCTAAATTGTCTGTGATACACACCAGGGCTGTGCATATTCTGAGGAAGCACCTTTCTGATCCATTGGTCTCAAAACTCCAGTCACAAAGTGAAGACTAATAAAAATCAAAGTTTATGAGACTCCAGTGCATATGCATTCCTGTTACTGAATTTTAAAAGTTGAGAGCCAAAAAGAACTCATGAAAACCACAGGCATAATTTCCTTGTAAGAAGCTCAAAGCCTTTTAGAGAAAATCTTTCAATTTTCTAATGCACTTCTCTGAAAGAGAATCAATTCTGTTTAGAATTTAACTCTAAACTCATAATTTTATTTCAGAGCATAAATGGAAGGAAAGGCGAGTTGTGATTTCAGAAGTGTTTGACAAGGTATAATTAAGCATTGTTTTGTCAAGGGTCACAAAGAGTTCTGGAGGAAGAGATGAGACACCAATACTTTCTACCACCTGACTGGGTGCCAATGGAGAAGTAGAAGAGTAAAACTGAAGGAAGATCTCTCCTACAGAAAATCATCGAACTTTGCTCAAGTGCGAACACATAATTTTAAAAGGAATAAAGGCAGAAACCAATAACTCTAAATGAAAAGCCAAACATATCCAGCATCTAAACTTGATTCTCCTGTTGACTACAAGTATGATCCTGGTGAAATTACTTAATTTATAAACTTGTAAAATCATGAGACCTATTTCTGGTGGCATGGTGGACTCCATATAATGATCATTCCAACTATAATGCTGCATAAATATTTTTTTGTGGCACTAGGGATTGAACCCAGGGGCATTCTACCTCTGGGCCACACCCCCCAGCCCTATTTTTTATTCTTTATTTTGAAACAGGGTCTCACTAAGTTGTGGAGGGCCTCACTAGGTAGCTGAGGCTGGCTGCGAACCTGTGATCCTCCAGTCTCAGCCTCCCAAGTACTGGGATTACAAGCATACGCCACCACACCCGGCTCTGGATAAATACTTAATGGTGGATTAAATATACATTTGAAATCTTGAAAATGCACTGTACGATTGGCTAAGTAAATAATCCTCTGAGAAAGAAAAAAAAGTAAAAGAAAGCTTCTTCTATGAATCTTGATGAACTTTGAATTTTAGTTTTCTTTGGATGCCACAAAGATTTGAGAACAAAAGAGAAAAGTCCATGGATTACCCTAAGTGGTTCTAAAAAAGATTGTATTAAGTCGGCATTTCAAAAGAATTGTATCTTCAGTGTAAGGTGAACTGATACCAAAGAAACCTTCAGTTAAAAGACAAAGACCAATGGCCTGGGAGAAAAAAAAATCTCTTTATGATGCTTACAAGAAGTACATTTATATAAAGACATAGAAATGCTGAGAGTAAAAGAGTAGAGAAAAACTAACCCTCTCCCCTCAAAAAAAAAAAAAAGCTGGTATAGTTATATTAGTGTAAAGCAAAGTAGACTTTAAAGCACTCTATTACTAGGGGGAAAGGGTTCTATTAATGATAAAGTTTAAATTCATAAAGGAGATAAAATAATTCTAAATTTGTATGAATAAATAATATGGTCTTAAAATACATAAAAAAGAGATAAGAAAGTGAAAATTGCAATGATCAGGGTAGGCTTTAACACACTTTTCTTTATAGTTGATAAAGAAAATAGAAATTCCTAAGCATGTGTGAGATCATGTGATATTTCTCTTTTCTGTGTTTGGCTTATTATCCTGAACATATATCCTCCAGGTTCACCCATTCTACTGCACATGGCAGGAGGTGTGTGTGGTGTGTGGTGTGTGTGTGTGTGTGTGTGTGTGTGTACTGTACTGGAGATTGAACTTGAGAACATTCTATCTCTGAGCTACACCTTCACCCTTTTTATGTTTTGTTTTTCAAACAGCATCTCAGTAAGTTGTTGAGAGTCTCACTAAATTGCTGAGGCTGTCCAAGAATCTGCGATCCTCCTGTCTCAGTCTCTCAAGTCCTGGGTGTGTGCCACCATGCCCTGTGAGTTCCTTCTTTTTACAGGATGGATAGTATGTGTGTGTGTGTGTGTGTGTGTGTGTGTGTGTGTGTGTGTGTGCTTCACACTTTCTTGTCCTATTCATCCAATGATGGACACTTAGGTTGATTCCATGCCTTGGCTATTATGAATAATACTGCAATGAACATGAGGGGAGGGGCAGATATCTCCTTACTACACTGATTTAATTTCCTGTAGATATATTCATAGGAGTGGGATTGCTGGATTATATGGCAGTTCTATTTTTAAATTTTTGAGAAACCTCCATAGTGTTTTCCATAATGGCTTCACTAATTTACATTCCCACCAATATTGTGCTAGGAAGTCCCCTTTTGCTCCACATCCTCTCTAATGCTATTTATCTTTGTGGTAATAGCCATCCTGACAAGTGAGAGGTGATACCTTATTGTGGTTGTAGTTTGTACTTCTCCAATGATTAGTGATGTTGGCATTTTTCATATATATGTTTACCACTTATATGTCTTCTTTTGAGAAATATTAGTTTCTTTGCCCATTTTAATCAGTTTATTAACCCCTTATCTGAGGTATGGTGGGTAAATACATTCTTCCATTTCATAGATTGTTTCTTCTCGCTGTTGTTTCTCTGAATTTGTAGAGCTTCTTTTCGGTGCAATCCTATTTGTCTATTTTTACTTTTATTGCCTATGCTTTTGGGATCATATCCAAAAATCATTGCCCAGACCCATGTCAAGATGCTTTTCTCTTATTTTTTTTGCTAGTAGTTTTATACTTTAAGATTTATTCAGTGGAATAGAATAGAAAGTACTGAGACAAACCCACACAGATACAGTCATCTGATCCTTGACAAAGGTGCCAAAACTTTAACAGACAGTTTTTCAACAAATGATACTGGGAAAACTAGATGTTCATATGTAGAAGAATGAGACTAGATTCCTATCTCTCATTTTGCACAAAAGTCAACTCAAAGTGGATCAAAGACCTAGGAATTAGACCACAAACTTTGCAATTGTTTAGAAGAAAATACTTCATCATATAGGCATAGGCAGCAACTTCCTCAGTAAGACCCTTACATTTCAGGATACAGAAGAACTAATAGATGGGATTTCGTCAAATTAAAAAGTTTCTGCACAGCGAAGGAGACAATTAAGAATCCAGAGAGAGAGCCTACAGAATGGGAAAAAGTCTTTGCCAGCTATTCTTGAGACAGAGGATTAATATCTAGAATATATAAAGAACTCAAACTTAAAACAAAAAATAACCTAAAATACATGGGCAATTGCACTGAACAGACATTTCTCAAAAGAAGAAATACAAATGACCAACAAATATCTGAAAAAATTCAAAATCTATAACAATAAGGGAAATGCAAATGAAAACTTCACTGAGATTTCATCTCACCACAGAATGGCGATCATCAAGAATACAAAAGATAGATACTGGTGAGGACTCAGGGGAAAGGAATATTTATACATTGTTTATGGGATAGCAAATTTGTGCAACCACTATGGAGATTAGTATGGAGTTTCCTCAAAATATTAGAAATGGAACCACTATATTACCCAGCTATACCACTCCTTGGTATTTAGTTAAAAGAACTAAAGTCGGAATACTATAGTGATATGTGCATACTCATGTTTATAGTAGCACAATTCACAATAGCCAAGTTATGGAACTAGGTATTTGTCAACAGATGAATTGAAAAAGAAAATGTAGTTTGGAGCCATTATTTTTTCTGTCCCTTATTCTTAACTCTCCTTCTAGAATCCCATTTTGTATATGGTGGTACACTTGATGATACTCCACAGACCCGTGAGGATCTACTCATTTTTATTCTTTAGCTTTCTCAACCTGAAAAATCTCAATTAACCTATCTTCAAGTTATATTATTTTTCTTCTGCCTACCAAAACTGCTGTTGAGACCTACAAATGAATTTCTCACATGACTTATTATACTTTTCAACTTAAAAATTTCTTTTTGTTCCTTTTTTTTGTTTTGCAGTACCGGGGATTGAACCCAGGGGCGTTCTACCTCCGCGCTACACCCCCAGCCCTATTTTTTATACTTTATTTTGAGACCGGGTCTCACGAAGTTGCGGAGGGCCTCACTAAGTAGAGAGAGAGAGAGAGAGAGAGAGAGAGAGAGAGAGGGAGGGAGAGAGAGAGCTGAGGCTGGCTGCGAACCCGGATCCCCCGGTCTCCATCTCCCAAAGTACTGGGATTACAAGCGTGCGCCACCATGCCCGGCTTTTTGTTCCTTTTTTAATCATTTCTGTCTCACTACTAATATTTCCTATTTGGGTGAGCCATCTTTCTATATATTTTCCTTTTGTCCGTTAGACATTATTTTCTTTAGTTCTTTGAACATATTCAAAATATCTTATTTAAAGACTTTGTGTAGCGAATCAAAATCTAGTCTTCCTCAGGGAGTTTCTATTCATAGTTTCTATCCCCCTTGTCTAGAGACTGTGTGTTGTCTTGTGTATGAGGTATACCTTTTTGTTTCTTTACATGTCCTAACTTTTATGGATGCTAAACACTTTACCTAATATTGCAAATTTTGAATCAGATTCCCTCCCTCCAAGGTTTCTTGTTGATGTTATAGGCATTTATTTTCGTCATGGCTGCTGTCATTCAATGACAAAGCAGCTTAATTCTATAAAGCCTGTATTCTCTGTTGTCTGTGATTCTTGAGGTCTTAATTTCATTAGTGTAGTGGTCTGCTAATAACTGGACAGAAATTTCCTTAAACACTGAGAAACAAACCTTCCAGACTTTGCTGGGATTGTGTGTGCATGTACTGGGACAGCCTTTAACATTCAGCCAGCAATTTACAATTCTGCCTTAACCTTTACTTCCTGCTTAAGTGGCATCTTAAGGTTAGACAGAGGGGAGAGTATAAAGCATACTCAGGTCTTCCCTGAACATGAACATCTTTCAGGGCATGTCCACAGCTCTGCCCACGTTCCTAGAAATATGATGGACTATTTCAAAGCTCCTATGGACATATCATTCTTAAGCTTCTCCTTTTAAGCTTTTAGATTAGCTTGTTGTTTTCTAAACTGTTATCACAACCTCAGCTATGATGTATGAAAACAATTACCTATTACACCACCTTAGCTATAATGTTAAACAATTACCACTGATTTTTATTAACAAATGCCTCCAGGGGTAAGGAGGGAGATGTTGGCACTAGGTAAATTCAGATCAATAAAAGAAGACAAGCTTTATGATTGTGGTTTTTAGGAAACTGCTGCACAGGTCAAATAATGAGTCATCTGGGAGTAGGGCTTTAGAGGATCTCCAATCCTGCTGTTTCCCTCCAGTGACTCTTAGGCTACTGATTTTTAGTGTGATTGTGGGTTATTGTTTCCAAGGTTACGATGGAAATGGGTAGAGGGTCATACATCTAAGCCAAGTTATAAAACCTCAAAGCTCTTTGTTTTTACCAGGATTCAGCCATCTTTATTGAATAAATGTCCCCCAGATAATTGTAAGCATTTGTTTAATTCCCAGATGTCAGAAAAAAATTTTGATAATTTTTCCAGGATTCTTATTTTTGACTTTAGGATATCTTTACTGCATCATTTCTGCTGGGTGATGATCCAGCCTTCTGTTGAATTTGTGTATGTTTGATACAAGGCATTTATTATGCATTTGTTTTTGAAATTATTTCTTGCCAGTCAGTGCCCTTGCTTTTATTCTTTTAACAATGCCTCTTACAGAGAAGTTCTTAATTTTAATAAAATCTACCTTTTCTTTTCTTTCATCTGTTGTATCTAAAAACTCCTCCAAATTCAAGGCCACCTAGAGTTTCTCTTTTGTTATCATCTAGACATTTTATAATTTTGCAGTTAACATTTAAGTCCATAAAATTGAGCCTATTTGAAGTTAACGTCTGTGCAAACTATATTCATATTTTTGTGTATACATCTCCAATTGTTCTAGCACCAACTGTTGAAAAGATAGTCCTTTCTCCATTGAATTCCATTTGCTCTTTTGTCAAAGATCAGTTGACTATATTTGTGTGGATCTATTTCTGAGCTCTTTATACTGTTCTATTAACCTATTTGTTTATTACTTCATCAATACTATGCTGTCTTGATTAGCTGTATGTGTATTATGTTTAGAAGTGAACCAACTTTGTTCCTCTTAATTATTTTGTTTCCTAACCAAGGTTTTTGCCTTCCCATATAAACTTTAGAATCAGTCTGTTGACATCTCCAAAATAGACTGAAGGGAGGAATATTCCATTCCATCTACCTTCATCCTAGATGAATGCATAACAAACTGCTATTCTACCCATTTCTCCTCTCCTCATGTTCCATCCCTGCCGAGGGCACTTCTCTTCTTCTATGAAACTGCAGTACTCTCTTTTTCATCCTCCTATTCACAATAGATTCTAGGACATAATTATTCCCATAGCTAAACTTCTTTTTTCTAGTTAAATCTTTTGTCCAAGGTATTTTTTTCTACTTCATTTTGTCCAAAGTTGAGAATGCATTTCCTTCTCCTGGGACTTGAACCTCCTCTTTGTCCTGGTTCATGGCATTTGACATTTATAATCAGAAGCTAATTTCTCTTGATTAAACACAGAGCAAAGGCATTAAACATAATGGAGGAAACCTTAATTCCATCGTTAGGAATGCAGAGCCCCCAGACGCCAGGGATTTCATTACCATGAGGGTCTCTGGTCATGTGAAGCTACTCGCATAGTATCAAGCACAGAGACAAGATTTCTTGACAATCTAATGAAAGCAAGAGGCAACTATTCACAAAAAAATATGTATACAAATGCCCACAAAAATTTAATGTAACTACAAGTGAGTTCATGGGCCTGAAATGTCAGATCTTTGCCTTGATACCTAATAGGTTTTCATGTAGTAGCAACTGTTATAATAGCTTACCATGGGAATTATAAGACATCCCTATGTGTGTATAGGGAAGTTACTTTTTAGCTGTCACCCAGTAAGGCAGTTACTTTTTCCTTATAGTAGGAGGGGCAATTAATACCCTTCCCTTAGGAGACAACTGTTCTCGCCAGAGGACAAAAGACCAAGGAGCATACAAAGTGAAGAGAGATGAGCAAACAATAATGAACCAGAAGAGTGTGGCAACCCTACGACAGGAGGGAAGAGTAAGTGATGAGCAGTGGGTATTTAAATCACACTGAAGAGAAGCAACACCCCTATGTTAATAAGATATAGCAATCAAAGAAATTCTTCAAAAGGCAAGGAGTCACCAGTTGAAGTGGCTAGAGGAGAGAGAAGCATGAGGCATGAATGAGAAGAATAAGACACTGTCATGTGCAAAATAAGAACTCTGGACCAGCTCATCACAGAAACACATGCTTAGCTAAAGGATTCCACACCATTTGGTGATGAGGAGTTAGAACTTTGTATAACAGCACATCCTTATACTAAGTGTGGCATAGAATTATATTCTAGTTAATCCTACATTGTTCCACTGGTTGGGTTTTCTTAGTCCCAGCTCTAACAGAAGCTGTTATTTCTTGAGCACCAACTTTATTCAGATAGTAATTTTCACAATTCTGCAGAACCATCTATTATAGCTATAGAATAAGGGAAGCAGAATTTGAAATCAGGTATGCTCTACATTAAATATCTCGTTCTTTGATTGCCCTTTGCTGCTGCTGCTAACTTATTCTTCTTTAAAAAGTGTTGGATTGAGAATTCTCTAGGTATTGTTCTAAATAACTTGTCTGGCTACACCCCAGTTAACCATGAAACAAAAATTCTAGTGCCCAGAATAGGCAATGTAGATGAGGAATGCCTTTACATAAGATTAATTCCAGTCCATTTCTCTAAATCTATCTCCCACTTGTCCCATAAAAACTTCTCTTGTTGTTAGACTGTCTATATAGCATTTCCTGAACATTTTTATTTAATCTACATAATTTTGCTCATATTTTTCCCTTGTCCAGATGTTTATGTTCATCCTTTACAAAGAAGTTCTCCTTTGCCACTTTCAGACCCAGTGATCAATTACCAATTGACATATTTACTGCATTTCCTCATGTGTATGCCCAGGCTCCCCAACCAGACCACTCAACCCTGAGGGTGTTCTTACAACTATGACTTGTTTCAAATACCTTCCCGGTATCTGGCTGGCTCCCAACAAACCTTCAATTACTGTCAGAGGTTGATGATGGTAAGGAACAATGATAATGATAATAGTGACCATTATGTTTATATTAACTAATATCTTAAAAACTGGTCTTTCCATATAATTAGATTATATGAATGGAAAAAATAAAAAGACTAACGGTTATGAACTTACTGTATGCTAGGCAATGTTCTTATTTAAGTTTCCCCAAGCCTTTGTGCATGAAGATTCTTCCCAGCTCATGGGTAGAGAGAAGCTGAAGAACTTGTCGAAGGTCACACACATTAAGTGGCATAACCAGAATTATGGTCCTTCTGGCCCTGAAATCCCTGCTTTTCACCACTCTGCTGAAAGTCATAAGAGCTGAAGAAAGAACACTAACAGTAAGAACACTATTTGGTGGCACCAGGGTCCAGCCCGGGTGTGACTAACAATTGCCACCTGGTAATAAAGATTTGCCTTTAAGGCTCTGTAGTCACTAAAATTCAAACAGGAATCTTGAAAGCACTGCAGCTTTCCAAGCAAACCTTGGTTAACACCTGAGCGCTTAGGCCAATTTAGCTCTGAATGTGGAATCAGTCACAACATAAGATTCCTTGCTTCTAATAAGAGTTCTTAAGACAATTCACATCCAGAAGGTAGGGAAGGCTATTCCATTCTATAACATCGGTGTTCTTAGAGAAGCTTGTGCAAAAGAAAGAAGTTATAATTGGTAATACAAAGCATTCTTTTAAAAGTGTTCTACTGAAGCCGGACGTGGTGGCGCACGCTTGTAATCCCAGTACTTTGGGAGGCGGAGACCGGAGGATCCAGGTTCGCGGCCAGCCTCAGAGAGGCTCCCTCTCTCTCTCTCTCTCTCTCTCTCTCTATCTATCTATCTATCTCTCTCTCCTTAGTGAGGCCCTCCGCAACTCCGTGAGACCCGGTTTCAAAACAAAGTATAAAAAAATAGAGCCGGGGGTGTGTCACGGAGGTAGAACGCCCCTGCGTTCAATCCCCGGTACCGCAAAAAAAAAAAAAAATGTTCTACTGATTGCACATCCTTTCCTTTGGAAATGATGAGAAATTGTTGGCTTTTCATCTTTGTCACTGAAAACCTCCAGCTTAGGAGAAATGTCCAGCTTGGGTTATAAGAGGCCCTGAAGCTGAGTATAGTGGCAAGTGCCTATACTCCCTGTACATGGGAAGCTAAGATAGGAGGATCACAGGTTTGAAGACAGCCTTAGCAAGTTAGAGAGACACTCAGTAACTTAGTGAGACCCTGTTTCAAAATAAATAGAAAAATAGGGCTCAATCCCAGGACAATAAATAAATAGAGGTCCCTGTGCACATTTGCTTCCCTGTATCTGCTACATGTAACTTGGACATGATCTGCTTTTTCCATTCTTTTCCTCAATTTTGATGAAAACAAGTTGAACATATTGCTATAGAAATAAATATTAATGCATTCTGTATTCCATATTCCTGTATTTTTTTATCATGGTATATAATTGTCACCATTAATTGGAAGCTCTGAACATTTGGAAACTTTATCTTTTGCAGCAAAAAAATAAAAGAAATTCAAGTTCAGGGATCTTTTGAGAATTTAGAAATTATGCCCTCAATTGGAATGGTAAGAAGTATCTTAGCCAGAAGTGATGGTGCACGCTTGTAATCCCAGTACTTGGGAGGCTGAGACAGGAGGATCATAGGTTCAAGGACAGTCTCAGCAAGTAATGAGACTCTCATCAACCTAGTGAGACTCTGTTTCCAAATAAAAATAAAATAGGGCTGCAGGTGTCAGAGGTAGAATGCCTCTGGGTTCAATCTCCAGTGCCACACACACACATACACACACACACACACACACACACACACACACACACACAAGTATCTTAAAAGAAATCATGTATTTTACATAGCAGAAACCTGCAGAATAGTTTGCTCAAAAATTAAAGAGGTTTGGTCTACTGAATAATGCTTCATTTCTGTTTTATTTGATTTTTCAATAATTTTTAAATAAAACATCAAAAAATGAACTTAAATTTTCCTTCTCTCTACCTATGTAATCACTGTGGCAAATTAGGGCCCTAGAGTTGGCAAAAAAGTTTCAGTTCATAGTCAAAATGATCTTTCTTTCCTTTTTCCTTTTTTGTGGTACTAGGGGTAGAACTCAGGGCCTTACACATACTAGACATCAAACTCTACCACTGCTTCATCCCCTCAAAATGATCTTCCTAAAGATCCGTTCACCTTACAAACCACTCCAAAGAACCTGCTCTTGCTAAGATCATCGCTAGCCTGCTTTTTTTTTTTTTCAGAGGCAAAGACAGAGGTTTATTTAGGAAAGTGGGGGATACATGTTCAAGGGAGAACATGAGCTACCTTGAAGAGGGAGAGAGCGCCTTCGGAGTCTTTACAGATCTTTTTCTTTTTTTAATAGGAGACACCCATGAGGGGGTGGGTAGGGGCGTATGGCAGGGATGGAGGTCTGGTCTTTTTTGTGAATCTTCAGGTTAGTGACATCTCATTGGTAGGTGGTGGGTGGTACCTGGGCTTGACCAAAGATCAGATATTTTTAGGGATCCTTTGTTTACCCCCAAGCATCTCAGGGATTTTAGACCATTATGATTGAAAGTTTGGGCCTATTGAGGATTTTTGCCTAAGAAAGAATAGACCCTGTAGGGTTTATTTATAAGGTGCTGGGCACTGTTCTAAGTGCTTTATATGTGTATTCTCACTAATCTTAAAAACAACTCTGTAAGTCTTATTATTATACTCACTTTATTTGTAAGGGATTAGAGGCACATAGTAAGGAAGAGGTAGGTTGTGACTTGAAGCTACATCATCTGACTCTACTGTCTTTCTTGGTGTTAAAAAAAAAATTAAGTGGCCACGTAAGAGTTCATGGAAAGTCAGAAAGTCCTCACAGGAAAGATGATCTTTATATTGAGCCTTGAAGATTGAGTAGAAGCTACTTAGGGAAACACACACACATACAGAGGCATTCCAGGCTGAAAAAATATCTGTAGTAAAATTCAGAGAGGGAAAAACATGGAATGATCAGAGTATATGAAGAACCTCTGGGCCACAGAATGTGGAAGGGTATTGATGGGGAAGGGACTGGAGAGGTGAGCCCGTGAAAGTCTCCAAGGGCTGTGGGTGTTATGCAAAGAAATTTAGAATTTCTCCTGAATAGATGACCATTTGTGATTTTTAATTAAGTACATAATATCATCAGAAATATAACTTATTTAGCAAAAAGAAGGATTAATTGAAATGAGAAGAGGTTACATGAAAAGAGACCAGCACTTGCATTTCTTCAGTCTCTATTTTCTTATCCTTATGTCTTTTATAGGCACAGTGTCACATGCCTGTAATTCTAGTACTTAGGAGGCTGAGACAGGAGGATCACAGGTTTGAGACCAGCCTCAGAAATTTAGGAAGACCCTGTTTCAAAATATAAACTAAAATAGGGCTGAGGGTGTAGCTCAGAGGTAGAATGCCCCTGGTTTTAATCCCTAATACCAAACAAAAAAAAATATTCCTTGATTAGTGCCTCAGACTGTTTGTATAAATGTGTGTATAATGTACAAAATGGATTTGTATTTATATAAAATGTGTCATATACAAAATGTGTATTTTACATATATTAAACAAATTATATTTTTAGACATATTTAATAGTATAGAAACATATTTCTATCCATCTATATGAAATATCTAGAACTACAGGAAACTCATTTTTTCCCTTTTATTTATTTTTTTATGTTTTTATTGGTGCATTGTAGTCTCACATCACAATAAGTATCAGTTTGGTGCTAACATACATGCACACAGCTCTTGGTGTCCCTCCCCCCTGCCTCCCCCCCACATGTAGCACTGAGAATGATGTTGGTATAATCTCATATGTACACATTGTTTATGACAGTAATTCCATAGATTCACTTCTTTCTTACCCTTCCCCTTCCCTTGTACCCCTTCCCTTGCACCACTGAGGGTTCTCCGTTGTCATTGGAGTCCCTTTTGTGTCCCCACTACTCCCTAAGTTGCGCATATTAAT